>CABFWO010009218.1:0-13138 GCA_902155825.1 Timema genevievae
CATGAGAGTATTGTATTATAATCCCTAAATTCACAATCTAAACATATTTAACATTAATAATATGACGTGAAAACTTTTACTTACCTGCGTAACGATATCGTTGGCTAACGAGACTCGTCGCTTGTAAAATCGTTCAAAAGGAGAACCGGAATCGCATTTTGCTCGTAAAGAGAGTCGCCGGTGGTGAACGATACGACGACTCTCTTTCAAAGCGAAAGAAAAGATCCAGAATCCCGCTACAGGTCATTTCACTTTAAAGCAAATCTCTTTTCACTTTTTGAGGTATTTTGCTACATTTGGACAAAAGGTACAGGAAAGGTGAATACTCCAATATTAAGACATAAAAGAGAACAAAAACAATATGACTTTAACATTGTAAAAGATGAACTGTGTTCTTTTCATCGTAAAAGCCATATTGTATTTTTTTTCTTTTCTTTTATACTTTTTTTACGTATAACCCAACCAGGTAGTATGACGCAGTGTTAATAATAATTTTATCCACCTTTCCTGTACCTTCTTCCAAGTTTAGCCGCCACCTAGATAGTTGATAAAATATGTCAAAGCCCTATGCGCCAGCTAAGCAGCGGCAAAGATTCGATTGTCGTGGAACATCAATGAACTTTTCCTTAGTTTTACTTTCAAAACATCTTTGAGAATATTTAGAAGTAACAGACCACTGTAGGATATTTGAAATTAATTTATTCAGGAGGTTAAATAACCAGGTAAAATAAGTTTATTCTAACAGTAACAATGATAAATAAACCTTTGTGTCATCTATTAAAGAAATTTTTTTTAAAAGTTGGTTAAATAAATTAACATATTATATATATATTGTTAAAATTACCTTTGGTAAAATACATTACAAATAACATAAAAAATAAAATTAAGTTTTTTGGTTATTGATAGAGAATCAATAGAATCTTAAGATAATGTTAAAAAAAATGGTTATCATAAAAATAAAACCACTTTAAAACAAATTTACACTAGAACAACCACAAGTTCTAAAAGTCTCATTTCTCAATATTAAAAATGTATTACATAAGCTGCACTTTCTTTTTCGACAAGATTTAAAACATTAAAAAAAACATGTTCTTTATATACAAATAGTAAAAATAAAAAAAAGTGTCATTTCCCTATGAGGGATCTCACTTTATTAACACAGCGGTCCATAAAATTACGTTTCCGTTTCGGTTGCCCCGCGCTCCTCGGCAACGGCAGAGAGAGCTGTGAGCCCGTCATATTCCGCTCAGAGTCGGTCGAACTAAGACCCGAGTCGGCGGCGGGGCCATCATCGGCAGTCGCCGCCGCGGCCTTTGTCACGGGCCGTGCCCCCGGGGGAAGTTTGTGCACACTCAGGTACTGTTCACACTCGCTGAGAAGTTTCTGTTCCTGCCGCACCTCGCACTGGGGCTCCTCTGCCAGTCTGCCGTCCAGGAGACCGTCCAGGCTACGGGACATGGGCTGCAAAGAGGAGCGGAGGGACGGGGTGCCGGATGATGTCCCAGAACTGCGCCGCATGCTGTTGGTGGGACTCGGACGCTTGCTGCCTAGCAAGGGCAGGCGGTTATGCGGGATAGCCGGGGGGCGACGGCCCGAAGTGAACGCCGCACCCTTCAGCCATGGACGGGAGGGGCTCGTGGAGTTTCGCAGCCTGGGAAGAACAAACCCGAGATTATAATACACCATTTTGATTAACATCAAAGTTTGTGATTTATTTTGTGATTTGGGTTACAGTTTTAGGTTAATAAATATTGAAAAAAACTTATTTTGAATTTTTGACGGGCAATACATGGGAAAAGGAATGTAATGAATATGGGGATAAGAACAAGAAAAACCCTCATTTTCAGTGCATATATGGGTAAACAAATAAAACCCTTTTTAGCTCAGTCGATAACATGTCTATCTACTGAAATAAGGGTCCCAGGTTCGATTCCCAGCATGGTCAAAAAATGTATATCATTGGTGAAATGTGGGTTTTCCCTTTCACAGTGATGAATTAACAGCCGAGAAATTGGGTGTTGTGTCTGTCCTAGAAATAAGTTAGTTCATACAAAAGTCATGTGTGTATCTATGTGAATGTAAAGTAAGTACTCCAACTGAAGGTTGGTTGGATCCTCAACAGTTCCACCGTCAGCTGTCAATCCTGGACAGCAATGAAAAGGGGTACTAGGGAAATGAAGAGTGAGGTAGCTTTTCGTTGCTTTCCTCACTGGGCCAGAAGGTACTATTGCACATCAGTCTGCCAAGCCACCAACTGACCCTACAAGCGACACCTTCACAGGGACTGGCTGTATATTGAATGTTATTACTAGTATTAACTGACCCTACAAGCGACACCTTCACAGGGACTGGCTGTATATTGAATGTTATTACTAGTATTAACTGACCCTACAAGTGACACCTTCACAGGGACTGGCTGTATATTGAATGTTATTACTAGTATTAACTGACCCTACAAGTGACACCTTCACAGGGACTGGCTGTATATTTAAATGTTATTAATAGGATTGTTCATACCTTTGTCACTTTTATATTTGTCAGAGTCATAAGTGAGACTTTTATTTATTTTAGTTATGTAACATGCACTTTCTGGACTAACTGATAATATCAGCATACAAGAATGTCTATGAGCGATAGCAAAATTGCCTACCAATTTTACCGAGAAAGGTATTCTTACATAACTGCCAGGGTTCTTTAACATGCCTCAATCGAGATGGGACCAACGACTTTACTTCACCTCAAAAGGAAGTTGTGTTAGTAATTTTTACTGCTCAAGGAAAATCTGTCAAACCCGGCTGGGTTTGAAACCACAAATATCGGGTCCCGAGGCAAGAACTTCACCTCAAGANCGACACGAAAGTAATAAAAGTTGTGTGCGGATGTAATCATTAAGTTCAGAAAGTTCACATTAAATACCATAAAAATTATATTATACACAATATAGTATTAGTAATATACATATTAACACCGCCTTGTCGACCAACCTGGAGTGTCTGGCCGAAGAGGCGGGGCCCTCTAGTCAATCTCTACCCCCACCGGAGTTTCCATTGACGTCCTTATCGCTGCCCTTGCCGCTCTCGTTGCTGTGCATGCGCTGGTAGCTTGGGGGCTGGCGCCCTAGCGTGTTACCCGAGGGTGTGCCCGGCGTCGCATCTCCCTTGGCGAGACCTCCGACGCGGCCCAGCATGTCTTGTCGGATGTTAGCTTCGCCTCGCATGAACCTCTCCAGTTTGTCGACGCAAGCGTCTTGGTAGTCATGGATCCATCTGCACCAAGCATGTCATAATATTTAGAACATTATACCTTTCAGGGTAGTTCCTTGATACAAAAATCTAAATTTTCCCTGCTTAGGAACATATTAAAATTGATATGGAGGTTTAAAGACAATATTTTCTATAGCTGGAAAACAAAGAAAAAGAGTAGATAGGCAAGAACCATTTTTTCAGTTCAAGACAATCTAGAGACGAGAAAACGTCCTTTGAAAGTAAAAAAAATTAATTTATGTTTATTAAAATAAATATATAGTTCATTCAAACATTCAATTAGTAAAATAATGATAGGTAGTTACAATGAACACCTTGATATTGAAAAACAATATTAGTAACCAAAACATTTCTTAATGAAGTCTGTTTTAGGGGGGAATGAGGCCTATTTTTGGGTTATTACGGTATGATTGGAAATAATAAATTCTCAGTTTGGTTTTTTAATTTCTTAGGGCCATTATTAGGTTTTTTATTCTCGAACTTTCAAAATTCATTTTTTAACTTTAGAGACAAGATCAAGATTATTTTTTTCTTGAATTTTCGAGTCTCGCATGTCCCTAAAAAATTAGATTGCTATGAGGCTGGATTCAACAGGTATTGAAAGGAAGAGAGAAAGATAACAAGGACACCTTGTATCATGCAAACACCGAAGCAGGTTACATAACAGTAATTTTTGGGGGGAAGTAGAAGGGAGGAGGGACAAAACACAAAGAGGCTTCACAGTGAAAAGCGAAACATAGTTCACACTTCATACTACACAGCCCAGAGTAGAATCGTCCATTTCTTCCAAAAAGTTTTGGAACTAAGAGCTTTAAGAGAGTAAAGAAAACACTCCTCTAAAATTAACAAATTGAACCTAAACCCTAAATAAAATCTCAAAGAGTTCTTAATTTCTTTGTAAAATGCAGGTTTGTGTTTATTTGTTCCCTCTTTCCTACCTTCTTCCAAATATTTAATAAACACACGCGCGCACATTCACACACAGAGCAGAATTTTTATTCCTACCTGACTCCATTGAAGTGGCAGACGGCCCTCATATCCTCCGGAAGTTCTTCCGGTTCTGGCCATTGAAAGTTGTCGATGATGGGGATTATATTACACTGAGACTGCAATGCTGCTACGATTTCCTGCAAAAAAATAAAAAAAAGCTATTTAAAAAATTGAAAAAATCTTATACTGATTAAAAGTCTCAGAACACAACCTGGCAAACAGAAATTAACCACAATATTATATCTAAAGTTATCTTAAGTCTCAATATCTAGGAAGTGTAATATCAAGGGACGCAAGCGTTCACCCGGAAGTCACTAACCAAATACAAAAAAAGGGTCACATTTTTACCACCAAGTGCGAAATCTATAACGGGATGTGAAGGTGCCAATGCGCTCCAAACAGACCCCTTAGAACAACTATTTCATCCCAATGACCACTTACAGCCTGGAACCATGTGGGTTATCCAAAAGAAAGCCATGTACAGTGCTCGGAAGTGAAATTTCTATGCACTATGATGGAAAAGACTAAGAGAGACAAAATAAGAAATTATGTTATACGAACACAGACTAAAAATGAAAGAACCCTTATGTGAAAAAATCGCCAGATCAAGGATGAAATGGTTCGGGTATGTGAAGAGGATGGAGAATGGAAGTGTGGCGAGGAATTGGATGGATGGAGGAGGTAGTCGGGAGAACAACAAGAAGAAAATTGATGGATGGGCGCTGTAAAGGAAGACATCCAGAAGAAGGGATGACTGAAGGGCCATAAATGATGATGAGATGTATCTAAATAGAAATAAAAAAAATGGAAGAGACTCACGAATTGTACCCGGCTCGTTGGAACAATAAACTGATAATGATGATGATTATATCAACAGTTAGCAGATTTTATTGAAATGTGCTGGTGGGTGTGTGGTTCAAGTGTCATGATTTGGTTTGACAGTGACGAGACGATCAAGAGTCGAATCCCGGTTGGATGTTCTGAATGTATGTTTTTTCCCTCCGCAAAAATTAAAGTACGTTTCCTATAAAATTCTTCCTCGTCCCTTTCCCAATGGCGCAATTAATAAATTTGAAACTAGACTAGAGTTTAACTTACATAATAGAAAAAAACCAATGTCATAATTACATTTTCTAGTAGTTAAAAATAATGAACGTATTATTTGATTATAAAAATAAATTATATATTAAAACAGTGTAGAAACAATAAAATAATGTAATGTAAGAAGGTAAAAAAGTAAACTTTGTCCATTCTGAAAAGTTGTGGTCGTACCGTGTCGGATTACAACATGCTGTAACCCATCATGATAAAACTGATACTTTTCATGTTAAACAAAGTGTATTTATATATATGGTTTATAGTTTATATAATGTAAGTTCTAAGCCCCAAATATAATTTACATTATCTTTTTTTGTAAAACGTATTTAACAAATTTAATTCTAAGATGATAAAATTATGTTACAATCCCAAAATGTAATTCAATTACTTAATATTTTTGTTATGTGTAATTTGTTAAGTAGTGTTTACCCTTTACCTTACCTTACCTTGATCGATTACACCATGGTATAGCTTATAAGATGTCATTCATCAAAGTAGGCTCGCTATCTTTCAGGGTAAACAAAGTATATATAACAACACAGAAATATATAAAAGATTTTTTTTAAAGAAATGTATATTTAAGTGTGTGACACCTTATCTCAGTCGGTAGCGTGTCTGTCTACTGAACTAAGGGTCCCGGATTCAATTCCCGGCATGGCCGAAAAATTTATCATAAGTGAGATGTGAGTTTACCCTTTCTCGATAAATTACCGGTCGGGGACTGGATGTTGTGCCTGTCCTAGTCTTAAGTTATATTATGATGCATATGAGGCTACGGCAGACATAGCCAGCCGCTAGTGGAAAATATATGACTTGAATAAAATACTGACTCAGGCTGGAAATAGTAATGGATGTAAAAAAAATACATATATTTAAGTATGACAATTATTTTTCTAGCTAAACTTTATAGATGTCGAAGTTGACCAATATTTGAGTTATGAGTTTTCAAAGCTTTGCATATATCCTTTTCACTGTTCAAATAGGTTTTTTTTAGTAAATTGTTCTCACCCTGTGGACCCAATCCTTGCACTCTACATCGCCGATGCACCTCTCCAGAGCGTTGGGTGTGAGAACAAGCAGAAAGTGTTTGGCTTGACGGATGCTTTGTAGCAGGTTGTTGTCGAACTTTCCCGCTTCGAGCCGCTCCACGTCGATGAACACTGTGAAAGTTCGCAGCTGTAGGTGGACCTTCAGCAAACTAGAGGATGACAAACAAATGATTATAATATATGCTATGACACAACAGTATAATATTTTCTAATATAGTCTATTAGTGTATATGGGGCAAAATTTTCAAAAAACAGTTTCAAATCTTAAAATATCAGTAATATATATAACTACCATTTATTTTGGAACACTGATTTCTCCTTGAGGTATTGCCAACTAACATATAAATATCTATCAAAATTGCTTTGGTTAAGTACAAACAAGTACAAACAGACAGACATCCAACAAAACGGACCAATCGTATAAACCACCTTTTTTTTTACTTAGTTTTAGAGCATATAAACTATCATAATTTAAAGCTTTACTAAATTATATTTAAAAGAAAGTACCATCTTCAAATATTATACAATTACTTCATAAAGTGGAAAGAGGTTTTAATTATATATATATATATATATATAATACTTGTTCTAAGTGTCATATCAGTCTTTAAAAAGTTTCTTTTTCTCCCTTTTGTTTTTTTGGTTTCCCCTTTTATGAAGTTGTGTTGAGCGTTTCATACCCCCTCCTGATAAGTTCTGATAGAATGAAACCTAGGTTAGGGAATTGGGTGATAGCGATCGATTTTCTTCAAGAGGCAGCCACTACCCCATTCTTTACACCATACTAAATACTTTTTTGTCTATCATACGAGAGAATTATGTTTACTTGATTAAAAAAAAGTGTGGCCGTATAGCGAGCACCGTACAATTATAATCACCGCAGCTCACCTTGCCAATTGAGATCCATTCGATCTTCTGTAACTGACAAACACATCCAAGGACTTGTCTAGACTTTCTTCCATCGACACACCCAATGCGTTTTCTTTAGCTGAAATAAGAATAGAAATATTAATAAAGCAAACAACTTTATATGTAGAATATATGCTGCTATCAGAATATAAGATTATTACATATCTTTTAAAGAACCATGAATCATTTTCTGATGATTAAAAAATTCAACATTATTTTTAATCTCGAACTTTATGTGAAAATAATGATGAGGATATATGAAAGTAGTTAGAAAGAGAGTATGAAAAAATGAGGAGGGAAGTTTTATGGTTTAAATTAAAGCTTAACTCAACTTTCCTTCCATCCTCATCATCGTGAATTGGTTCCGACCTGTGGCCGTAATCTTATGCACAGATGATCGTTCTAAGTAATAATAAGGTTTAGTTTAAACATAATCAGGATTTTAGATTGTGTTAAGACTCCAATTAACTATAACCTGGGCATTGAAGAATACAAAACTTTATTTATAATAAAGGCTGGCTACAGAACTTATTTGATAAAATTTTCCGATTCACCCTTTTTTTTTCATTATCATTTCCCTTTTCCAGAAGGGGGTGTAGGTAATGACACAAAAAAAGACCAGTGTTTTCACCATTTTAATAGCAAAACTTTTTTTTTGCCAAAATCAATCAAATATTGGTTCAATTCATACATAGAATTTAATTTTCTTCAAACGGTGTTATCAACAGTTGTTGAATATCTGTCATGAGCATAGCGGCATTAGATGAGAAACTTTTTAAATGAAGATTAAAAAAAACTGTCATTTAATTCCCGGACACCCTTGAAAGATATTAAACAACTGTTGATATCACCACGTGAAGAAAATTAAACTACATGTTTGTATTGAAGCAATATTTTATTTATTTTGACCGAAAAAAGTTTTGCTACTAAAACTGCAGCAAAATCACTGACGTTTTCTCGCATTCCTTACATCCCCACCTTAATAACAAAAATCCCGTATTTTCCTTCTCGTTAATAACCGCTATTCCACATTAACATTTTTTTAAATAAATTATTTATACATAGTTGAATATGTTAAGTAATATTTGTTTCCCTGTATAGATGTGTTATAAAAACGTTTTTTTTTTGTTATAGCAAAGTGTCGAAATTCCTCAGTTTTTCATTTTTTTAATATATATTAAATCCTCCGACAATTCCTAGTTTTCCTTAATATCAAAAAACTCCCTGTCTGTTGCAACCAGGCTATCTAATACTTTCAAAGAATTGGCCAGTAAGGGTTTAACCTGTAAAACACACCCTCTTATTACGGCCCTGCCAAAGCGTACTAAAGATAGTTGCGGCTAAATCATCTTCCTACCTCTTATAGAATCAAGGATCCTCAACCGGTGAATACTGTTGGTGATGCTGCACTCTTTGATCAACTGGTCCTCGGACAGACCGCGGATCGACTCCTTGTCCACGCCGGCGTTTAGCATGGAGTAGGTGTAGATGGAGAACTCCGGGCCGATGCCTTGGAGGAATGTGTTGATGTTGGCCGTGTCGCGACTGCTGTAGTCGGCCATCTTCTTCAGGTTCTGCAGCTCTCGTGTAAACCTATGACAAGGAAGACACAGATTATTAGAAGGAGAGGGGGTTACACAACTAAAGTCAAGTCAAGACTCGTTTATTACATTTTAATCAGATTGAGAGTGAGTTCGCCCAGTGATAGATTTTACATAATTCCACCGAGAAAATGTGGTGTTATTTCTTTGACGGTACCCGCCTCGGTGGCGTAGTTGGCTAACGCGCTAGTCGTGTTGAGCTCGACCGCCGAGGACGGGGAGATCGAGGTTCGAATCTCGGTCGGGTGAACTGGGGGTGGTTTTTCCTAAATGGTTTTCCACTCTCCCTCCACGCAAATGCGGGTTCACTCCCTCTAAATTCAACCCTCCCAATTCCTAATCCATTAGCGTAATTAGTACTTAAGCGTATAACCTGAATGGGTAGTAAGACGCGGTGCTAAAATAATAATAATAAAATCCTTTGATGGTAATACAAAAATGTACAAAATGGTACAGAGTGTAAAATATATTGAAAACTTGAATGAGGCGAACGGTGGTAGAAAAGAAGATGTAATGAGAAGAGGACAGCAAGGAGAGTTGTTCTACAGGTGTGTAAGAGACCTGATATGGAGAAGAGAAGTGCCCTTAAAGTGTACTAAAGTGTTCTATAGGGCGTACATTGTACACATGGCCACATATGGAGCAAAAACATGGGCACTGAATGTAAGAGAGACTAGGAAAGTAGAGGACATGGGAATGAAGTTTGTGAGGAACATGTCGGCTGTCACGAGTAGAAACAAGATTAGGAGTTAAGTTATCCGGAAAAGAGTAGGAGTACGGGGAGTACATGAGATAGTAGAGGAAGCAAGGGTGAGATGAGATGATATGGACATGTAATGAGGATGGAAAAGGAGATAATACCAAATAGGGATGGACATCGAACATCGATGTTTTAAAAACATCGATGACGAAGGTTCTATGTTCAATGTTTTTAACATCGGTGTTTATTGGGCGATGATTTTCAACCATTAATGTTGACGGTTCGATGTTTACACCATCGATGTTTGCTGATCGATGAGGTGTGTGTCTTGGATGGTGCTAAGTAACATTGATTGTTGAAAATCATCGACCAACAAACATAATTATAATGTACAGTACATCTTTGGAAACGAGGGCTCTTTTTGGTCTACCTTTTGCTAGGGATGATTTCAAATGGGGGAAGGGGGGAGAGAACCATCGATGTCCTTACCAAAATGATAACATCAATCAATGAGAAAAATCATTACTTTTAAAACATCGATTTTATAAAACAAATAAAATACGGTATTTTGTTTTTTAACTCAATTAAACTGTAAGTGAAGATCATATTTAAGCGGCGGATGAGAAGGGTGGTCGGGGGATTATAGCGGGGTGGTTAAAGGTTAGAGCTGACACACGTAGTACCAACAAAACCACATATGTATTATGACCACACCTTAGATATCGGTACAAAATATCGACGGCTAAAAATTATCAACCTATAAAAGTCAATGGTGTGAGCATCAAACTTTAAATATCGTTTTGAAATCACCGATGTCTGATGTTCATTCGTACCAATATCTGCCGGTGGGTGAAGTAGGACTAACTTTGACAAAGACAAGAAACCGTTTACAAAGAAAGGTGGTTTCGAAATGAGTGTTTTTACAAACAGTGTATGACGAAGATTGTGGTTATTATAATATTATTTAACAGACAGTATCAATTAGGCCTACTGGCTATTTTCTAAATAGTTTTTTTTTTAATTTGATATGTATGGATTATTTTATGAATATAATTTGTTTGAATTTTAATTGAAGTTTTTGATTTATTGAATATAAATGTACTTAAGATACAAACTTAAAAACACTTGTTTTATTGATAAAAAAAAAAGCTATTTAAAAAACTATCGATGATTTTTGCTATAAACATCGATGTTTTGAGGACAATGTTTTCCCCCCATCAAAGTTAAGGTATCGATGGCAACATCGATGTTTTTCTTCCGATGTTCATCCCTAATTACCAAAGAGAATAATGGAGGTGAAGTATGTAGGAAAAAGACTGCAAGGAAGGCCAAGAAATAGATGGGCGAAGCAGATAACAGAAAGTTTGGAAGTGAGAGAAGAAGAATTGATGCAATTAAGGGAGTAAGAATGGTGGAAGGATAGAGGAAGATGGAGGCATTTTACTAAACTAGCCTGCCCACAGCCTGGAAACAGTTGATGATTATGAGTTAATTAAGTTACTTAGTATATTCTAATCTAATTTTAACAAATATCTGTTCCAATTTTTTTTAAAGTTGAATTTTGAATCATCTTAACCTTCTTCGACGGATGCCGTTGTTAATACCGATGTCATCTTTGAGGTTATCTTCTGTGAGCTGTAAAAGGAGGTCACCGTCTACTCTGCTTTCGATGAAATTATTGGCATATTCCGCAAAACCAATCTATAAGAGGAAAGAAAAAACTATTTAGATATAATTTATTTGCTAAGAAAGGTACAGATTAAATTTACTGTTTATATAATATATGTAATTAAATAATTATGAAATAACTGTAGAAAATTAAATGTAAATAAAACTAGCCTAAAAACACTAACACATATTTACAAACATTTAAATATTTCGATGCTATACGGAAGTTGTAGACTAAACAGAATGGTGACTTCTGCCTTCAGTGATGCCAACTTTTAAATGTTGAATCAACTACTTCCTGAGGGCAGATACCATGTTGCATTGAAATGATGATGTGTTTGTAAGTCTGTTTTGGTATTTATCAATTTTATTTTGCTTCATTTTACTCAATTCTCTGATATTTATTTAATGATATATTACATGCTTAAGGCAGCCGCCTCGATCAGCGAGAATATATCAATTGTTGGTATGTTGCTTTCTGGAACAACTTCTTTGTTCTGTCTTAGCTTATACATCCTTTCACACTTGACCTACAACCACTCTTTTTCATGTCAATAAGAGAGAGGGGGGAAAGAAAACTACGAAACTTATCTCACGGTAAAGAGGAAAGCTTGCTGCTAATTCTCAAATATCTTAACATTTTCTGTTGTGAGCCTATCAAAATATTACTGTATTTGTTAGAGGAAGGCTAAATCTAGAGCTCTTTTTCATTGAGCCTGGTCTCTGAGCTCTGCAGATATTCTTACAAAATATCATTGAAAACGAGCTAGTCACATCTTCACATGTTTTTTTCCTATTAATAAAACTCAAAATAAAGGGTTGTCAAGGAAAAAGAGCCCTGTTGAAATTTTTCGACTTTATTTTAGTGCGAACAAGATTTTAAAATAATGCATCATAGAATTAAAACTTGTGTTAGCGCTAAATGTCTGCGTTGAAATTTCTCGCTTCTTTAACATTGATGAAATGTGAGTTTATCCTTTCACAGTGATGAATTAACGACTGGGGACTGGATGTTGTTCCTGCCCTAGTCTTAAGTTAGATTATAAAGCATATAAAAGTACGACAAGCCTAGCAAGCTGGTAGTGGAAAATATAAAAATGGCTTGAATAAAAAACTGACCCAGGCCACAGGCTGGAAACAGTCATTGATGTAAAGTAAAGTAAAGGCCTGAGGGATAATTTGTTTTATGAGAAACCAAATACTATACAAATGGTTTTCTACACTTAGTACAGAGAAAACCTAAATATTCTATGACCATACCTGTTTGACCCACTCCCTGACGTCTTCAGAAGACCACAGGGGCACCTGTTGACTCAGTTTGTGTGGTACTTCCTCACCAATGAGCCTTAAGGCTTGGGCTGCAAACTTTGACGCGACAGCATTGGGGCAGCTAGCTACATTTTTCAGCGGCTCGATAGCGCCGATCTCGCCAAAGATCTCAGTCTTCCCTTGCTGCTTCTTGATACCAGCTTCCATGCAGAAGTGGAAAGCCGCCAAGTTACGGGCTTCCTCCCGTTTTGAGCTCAACACAGGTACCAACCTCTGCAACCAGTTCTTACTCTGTCCGTGAGCGTGCGCCAGATTCGACTTGGCAAACTCGAACGGATTGTGCGAGGTGACAAAGGGTTCTACGAGATCCAGAGTTCCAGACTTGAGGACGGCGGCCTCTATTTCTTTGTTGGCCACTAGGACGGCGATGGCAAGGCAGGCATAGTACTTTATGTTGTCGTCGTTGTGAAAAGCTAAAGGGAATAACCACATGGGGACTTTTCTTTTGATCATGGCTTCCTGGTTTTCCGCGCCTCCGTACAGAGACAGGTTGGCCAAGGCACCGGCACAGTGGCGCAACGTCTCCACGTC
>CABFWO010009219.1:0-13131 GCA_902155825.1 Timema genevievae
CCCATCAACCATGTTACAAATTCCCTGTCAAAATGTTATAGCCTATTCATTCTAGGAGAAGCTTGCTGTCCGAATGACCTTAAGGTTGGGAGCCACTGCTCTAAATGGACCAGAAATTGGTGTTACCGGTTTCTTAAGGTATAAAAGTGATGATCTGTTATGGCAGCGCTTTTTAAATTGTGCTCCGTGGAGACCATAGGCTCTACATGACGCCATTTTTGAATATATTATTTTTTGTTTTTCACAACATAAAATAGCATCAGTAGGCCTGATTAGGGTTGCCAAGTTTTTCAAAACTGAATAAAGGACATTTGCCTTAGGCGTAGCTAGAACATGCAATTTTTTCCCATTTGTTTTATACTCGTAAAATTTAACTGTTTTTATTGAATGTTCATAATATTAGAGTAGAACATTTTATGAGGACTCCAACATGTATTTTTTTCTGGCTTAAGGGCTTCTTTAGTCTAAAATGTTTGGGAGCCCCGTGTTAGTAGATACCTTGTTGTGTGGAACTGGTGTAGGCTCTGGGTTTAGCCTGTCCGTCACAAATTAATGAGGGAGAGAGATATTTTTTAACCTCTTAAGTAGTATTTAATGTCTTTAATCATTATACCTACCATTAAATGTCGTAGGACACTAGCAACATTCAAAATTTCGTAATAAAAAAGTGGGATTGGATGCAACAGACAAAACGTGGTGCTACAACCTACCACACATGATGCCATTAAATAAATTATTAAGTTACATAGCCTAACGATACTCTAACAGAAAGGTCAAAGGAATATTTTGAAGGCCAACCATACCAAGAATATTATGTATTGAAAAAGTATTAAAAAATTATGAAAATCACTGCAAAATAGAGGTGGGTACGTAAGGTAAACGTCCTATTAATGGAAAGTGTTCCAGTGATGGACATATTTGTTAGTTTCATGCTTAAAACAAGCCTCAAACTGAACACATACAATTTCTATTAATGTTATGTGTAACTTTGAATTATTATGAAATAGTTCACAAATTGACTTCCACAGTGGTTTAAATCTCCCTGTTGTTAACTAGCATTGTAGTTTTCTGTGTTGGATATTTCACCGGTGTGGCAGTGTTTTTTGTGTCAAACGTTAAGCTACCTTGGACTATATTAATCGCGATCCAAGCGTTTTGTACCCAATAAGACATTTCATACTGGAGGTAGGGGAAATAAAATATATTCTTCGTAGGGAAAAAGTATAATTAATTGTTTATTTGTAAAATAGCATACAATTATATGCATGTTCATTACTGGTACACGACATTTTCCAACTGTGACCGGTAATGGACACTTGTGTCCATAACTGAGACAACAGTTAAAACTTTAGAGTTGAATTTAACTTAAATAAAGAAAGCAATATTAGTCACAATAAAGAATTGGCTTTGTTAATTTTCTATTTATTTTTAGAGCAGTAATGGACATATGCCAAGTCAAATACGAAAAATAAAATAAATTGTTAAAATTGTGTCGATTAATGGTACATTCTACCTATCCATAATTGGTACGCTAAAATTTACTACACATCCGAAGTAATTAATAAAATTAAAATCTAAAATTTAAAATTTAAAAGATTTTACTATTATGATTAATATTTACTTGAATATTTCGTGCTTGAATAGTTTTTTTTGTTTTTTTTACTTACAGAAGCAAAATGGCTCCTGTTCTCATCTATAAGGAGCAGGTCATGCAAAATTCGTACAGATGAATCTGAGGAAAATCTTCAAGACAAAAGAGAAGAAATGCGTAAATATGAGACTGAGGTAAATCTTGAAGATCATACAGGAGAAAATGATAAAGATATTACTGGCAAATTATATGGTCCAAGCACGAAAGAAGTATATACTGAAAGTGTAGATAGTTTGAAAATCTCAAATTGTGAGATCTCGGTGACAGATGTTACATCAGAAATATTGGCAAGAAGAAAAATTAAAAATAAAACGCCTCCATAAAATTCTCAAATAGTTATGCACAGCCGTCAACATCACGTTTAGGTGACAGTTTTAAAAATATTCCAAGTCCATTTAAAAGTATACTTTTTTGGCCGGAAACGCCAAAACAAGCTTCTCTAAAATCAAAGATAAGGTTTTTGAAAATAAATAAAAAGGAACAAGAGATTCAAGAAAGAAAGCGAAAAGAGAAGACAAGAGTAAAGAAAAGAAAGAAAAAATGAATGCCAAGAAAATTAAGAAAGCCATCAACAATGAAAGTTGGTTCTGCAGTATATGTCAAGAATCAATTGAAAAGGTTACGATTCAGTGCTTGTCATATAAATTATGGCAACATGAAGATTGTGCAAATGTAACACCTAGTTTGAAAAAGTATTACTGTGCAGAATATATGATTTAATTCACTGCAATCAGTGTCCATTATTGGCTCATCAATATGACGATTACTAGTAGCCTACATTCTGTATTTTTGACATGTCCATTATCGGAACATTGTGTGGTTGTTATCAAAATCTATATTATAAAATAAATGGTTATAAATGTAAGACCTTTCGATTTGTATAGTAAAAATTAATAATATGTTGAATAGTATGTTGAAGTTAATAACAAGTCTAGTAACACAGTGTAATTTTTTATTTAAGACAATGAAACTCAGATATTGTCGTTGCATCGCTTAACATGTCCATGAATAGGACTTTACCTTATAGAAAAATATTTTCTTGACTTATAAAAAAATATTGTTTTCCTCTTGCCGCTCATACAGAAGTCTGTTTCTCGTTGTGTCACCACTCAAACTGAAGTGCCAGCCACACTCTACAGACCTGGTCTCCCCTAGTCGTGATTTGGATATCAGCCAATCACTCATTCGATCTGAACTGCTTATTTTTCGTATACTGGGGCATTGGTTGACGCATGAGACTATAGACTAGTGAGCAGTGTATGAGCAAGAGTGAGTAGGTTTGTAAGTCGTGTGTGAACACTGTACTCAAGTCACTCAAGGAAAGCAAGCGGCTCCTGCCTGCCCAGTCTGCTAGACAGTCTGACCCTGGGTGTGGCGCTTGTCACCACCGCCAGCGCTACTATCGCCTCGGAGAGAGAGCTATGTGGCCATTTTGTTTCCTCTAACAAGTCCAACAACAGCCACAAGCCGCCATGACAGCACTCCTTGCAAGACCTGAGAGCCACAAGGGCGTAAGTGGAGTTTGGGGGACATCCACAGCGTCCAACAAGACTGTAAGGATACAACGTCACAGCAGACAATAGCTACGAGCTTTCAGGTAAAACTATAGACTGTAAGGATACAACGTCACATCAGACAATGGCTACGAGCTTTCAGGTAAAAACTGTAGACTGGGAATACAACGTCACATCAGACAATAGCTACGAGCTTTCAGGTAAAACTGTAGACTGTGGATACAACGTCACATCAGACAATAGCTACGAGCTTTCAGGTAAAACTGTAGACTGGGAATACAACGTCACATCAGACAATAGCTACGAGCTTTCAGGTAAAACTGTAGATTGTGGATACAACGTCACATCAGACAGTAGCTACGAGCTTTATGCCTAGTTAATTCAATGGAATGTCCTTGGTATATATGAACTATTAGACACTTTGTCAAGTCTAAAATCCTATCAATAACTCGTTTTTCAGACATACTAGCCTAAACACATCATGAGCTATTTTTTTACAAACTATGAAGTAAAACGGTAAAAAGGAACCATTTCTACCCAAACTTTAATGGGATGGAGGGGGACGTGAATTAAGGTAAGTATTTTAGCCCTTTTTACAGCAAAAAAAAGTTTGATCAAAATAAATAAAATATTGGTCTAGTAGATCCGTTTATTTTAATTTCCTATGCGTAGTGGAATCAACAGTTCTTGAATATGTTGTCACGAGTAACGTGGCAACTATTTTTAATTAAAGGTTAAAGTCCTGAAAAAATTCTACGATTTTCATTTTAAAAAAATATTCAAGAACTGTTGGTATGAACACGCGTAGAAATTAAACTGAACGAATTTGCTTAAGCGGTATTTTATTTATTTTGTCCCGAAACGTTTTTGCTGTTAAAAAAACTGACGTCACCCCGCGCTCCCTCCACCTCACCTTAATTCGAGATAACTCCTCAGTTATTTAGTCTCAAGGAGGGTCACTTGCAGAGCTTTATTACACTTGCATATTTATTTTATCTATCTATCTATCTATCTATCTATCTATCTATCTAACTATCTATCTATCTATCTATCTAACTATCTATCTATCTATCTAAGTACACAGTCATCCGAACTCGAGCAGGGTTTCTCCACCTCCACACTTCTCGGTCTTGAGCCAATGTGTCCTGCTTGTCCAGGTTCGTCACAATCCCTCTCACTATTATAATATCTATCCTATTAAATATAGGCCTACATTATAAAATATTAGTCCCGTGACATTTTTAGAAATTTGATCAGCAAAGTCTCTTCATTAATTAAAAGGAAGAACACACACTTATTCTGTAATCTAAGCGTGGAGTTTGTGTCACATAAGAATATATTCTGTTCATACCGTAATACAATTAAACTGTCAAATTACTTCACGCATGTCCATGATAGTCTTTCAGATTTTCTTTGATTAAACCCTAGGTGAATCTTTTATAAAAGATTTGTAAAATGTAGGCTTATTGTTTCGTCAAAGATCATATTCAGGCAGTGTAATACCGTGGCTTTTAGTTCTGTTGAACATTTCAACGAGAGATAAGTCGATAAAGTCCATGGTTAGTCTTACAAACAAGTCAAGAATCAAAAGATTCCGTCTGTTGATAAAGTTTTGAGAAATTAACTTAACCTAAGTACGCGTCTGGGGTCAAATTGTCCAAGGCATCACTCTCGCGATAGACTTGACTGCCGATGACTGGGAGACTAAGGTTCGAACCCCGGCTGGTTGAACCGAGGATGGTTTTCACTCTTCCTCCGCGTAAATGCTGGTACATAGCCTCTAAATTGTATCTTCTTCGATCCTATTCTATTTGCGTGAACTATTTACACCTAATTTCATTGCTGAGGGAACTGCATGCTTACTATTGAGCAACAGCGTTGTCATTCTTTTGTTTTCCGTGATGAGTCTTCCTTCGAATGTATATCAAATTTGGCAATGCTGGGCTGTCGTTGTTGCCACTAATTGGTGCTTCTTCCTCCAGCACAGTCGTAAAGTTACAGCAGTCTGTTTATCGTGTTCCTAATAGCTAGCTCAAAAACATTGACTAAATAAACACTCATATTTTATAAGTACTCTGTGTATAATAATATGTGTTATTGATCACGTTAAGATTTGGTGTGTATCTGTATGTGTTGGTTGCGTGTTTTGTATTTTTACAGTAAGGTTGTGGAACTATAGTTTATATAATGTTTATAAAATGCATGTTGTAATATATTTGTTTGTATATTAATTATGAGGAAAAAAAGCTTTATACATAAAATATTTTAAGCATAATTACGGAGGGAATAGAGAAACGTTAATAAACTTCAATCTTGAAAAAATTACGATTGTGGAAATAGGTAATGTTTCTAGAAAAGGCTGTACACCGATAGGAAATGCTTTTACCTGTCAATTGAACCCCCCAACCACCCCATGCCGCATTGTTTACAATGAGGGATTTCCAAGTAAACCCTCCCCCCTCACATTCCAACAACCGAAAGCTAGAAGATTTGGCAACTTGTACCAGAGAGAGAGCGAAGATAAATCTTTTCTCCATAAGACCTGCAGTTCCCTCAGCTATGAAATTAGGTGTAGTAACCCATTTAAGCGTACAACCCGAACGGATAGTAGGACCCGGTGACAAAAATAGATTTAACCTAAGACAACATGTTCAGATTGACTATAGTAACGGACAGGCCTATTATAAATGCCCCTATCATGGTTTTTAAAAGTAGGCCTACTGTAGGCCTTACCCAAAAGCGCATAATCTATCTACAATTTATTCCCTCACTCAAGCCATTACGCAGTTAGCTATCTTAACTTTTAAACTGTAATTTTTCCTTAAAGTAAACTTAGGTCCTTGCTGCTTTGAGTGAAGTAATGACCGTCTAGCGTGCGTGTCAAAGGAAGAGATAGCGTGGCTGCCGGCAGATGGCAGCAGCAGTTGTGCGTGGACCCCATCCCTCCCCACTTCCCCACCTTTCCAAACAGTCCGCTCCCCTCCCAGATACAGCTACTCTAAAATCTCCCCCTTCCAAACCAAACCCAGTCACAGATAATAATTTATAACTGTAGGGACCGACATTTTAGTCCCCTAGCCTCTGTGTAAACAGGATGTGCTGCTATCTAGCGGTAAGCTTCCGTTCAATGGATAACAGAGAAAGAGAGAGCAGCTAAACAGGAGCGCACTTGTTACACTTTGTGATCGTGATTATCCCCTTTAACGTGCTCCTGGAAATAAGTGGGTGTGATATAGGCCTACTCTCGTATTGACGCAACTCCTTTTCACAAACACGCTCTTAATAAATGATTGTGCGGCTTATAACCGTAGCCTTGGATAATATGTTCCACATTTTGTTCCTTTAGAGAGTCGACAATGTGTAGACTACAGTTCAATTTTCATCGACAGCTGACAGCTAGAAGAATTACTTTATGTACTTTCACGTAGGCTTACCCGCCTCGGTGGCGTAGTTAGCTAACGCGCTAGTCATATTGAGCTAAACTGCCGAGGACGGGGAGATCGAGATTCGAATCTCGGTCGGGTGAACTGGGGGAAGGGGGGTGTTTCCACTCTTCCTTTACGCAAATGTGGGTTCACTACCTCTAAATTCAACCTTCCCAAATCTTGATCCATTAGCGTAATTAGTACTTAAGCGTATAACCCGAACGAGTAGTAAGACGTGGTGCTAAATAAATAAATAATACTTTCACATATTCATACGTCAAGTCATGTGATCTGCAGTTGTCACTTTTGATAGATATTATCAATAAATATAAAATAGCAATAATAATAGGGCTATAGTAAAATGTTATCAATGATGAGCACAGCCAAATGTATTTGTATTTTCTAAGATCTTCTTCCTTCCAGAATCAAACTGTAGTTTACCGTTATATAGAACCAAAATATAGATTTTTTTTAAATAAATCTAGTAGCCTATCCATCAGGAGTATACACACGCGTATATTAAACAGGTAGACCCTACGCTAATGGAGTGAATTGATAAAGGTATCATTATTTTTTAGAAAATATAACTTATAAAGTGCCAGAGTCTCCCTTGAATGTAAACTAAAAATATTTCTTAGGCACTATATTATTTACAAAGAATTAACAGAGGAAGAGTTAACGATACGATAAGTCGCGTACAGATGGGTGTAAAGGCCTCCTTACACGCTCAATATTATTGGAGCAATATTATTTTGTCAATATATTGCGTGAAAATGAATCGACCTTAGACGGTCAATATTATTGTGCAATTGTTCAGTCTGCTTCGGTAACTTGTTTGAGAAGTATGTCGCGAACAAGCTTCATTTTTCTTATTACGGTTCATTTGTTCCTCTGATTTTATTTTTCACAGAGACTTATAAGTCTTACAAATCAAATGATCACAATACATAATCATATCTCTGGCATTCTTTATTTATTATTACATATAGGCCTACACTGCACAAATAAAATAATTTATGTTACCTTTATGCATTTCAATAGAAATATTCTTTCCTCTTCTTCGTTCCTTTTTTCTCCGAAACAGACATTGCTGATATCTTAGGTTAGAGAAAACAGAACCACTAGAGGGTTATATTGTGCAATAACCGCCTTACACGGTTCAATATATTGACAAAGCTTCAATAAATATTAAAAACTTTTAATATTCCTCAATATATTGCGCAAACCTTCAATATTACCCTCACACGATCAATATTATTGTGCAATATGCGATATTGTTCGTGTAAGGGGGCCTTTAACGTGTAATTTTAGCAACGGTGTAATGTAACGCGAATGCTTTAGACGTGACACGAGCACGCCGCGAATGGTCTGATCCATCAGTCGCTGAGAATATGCCGAACAGACGGCTGCTAGTCGCTGATGCTGGTTTTATTGCTATGCATCTAATGGTGGAAAGTGAAAATAAACCTGGACGTCGTCGTTGGTGGAAAACACGAATCTATAAAAAGAGACAGGATTCAGAATTAATGTTGGATTTAAAGTGTCAACAAATAAGTGGACCATATAAAAACTTCACATGGAAGTCGCCGACTGATTTTGAGTTTTTAATAACATTGATAGGACCAAAAATACCAAAAAAGACACGCTAATGAAATCAGCCATTTCATTTCAGTAGTAGGCATAGTATTAGTTAAAAAAAAAAGATTAGAATACATATTGTAAATAATAATTTTGTAGTAAGCATGCATATAATATGTAATAAATACCTTTCCCAGTATCTTCGCTATTTTTTGTCTTGCCCTTTTCTCTTCGATATGATGCTAGCAAACTTATCATTTTTCCTTTACATTCCTCTGCATCAATCTCCATAGAAGTACTAATTTCCAACCAGGCATCATTCTTCAAATGTTTTTTTGTAGTAATCTAATCTGGATGTTTCAGGTCTCACAAAGTATCTTTACTTTTGTATATCTCGATCAATTCGAGCGTTTTCTCTTCACTCAACATGTTCCTAACTTTAAGAAGTCAGTCTAAAGGTACCTTTCCTTCAAGACGGCTGACGCATGCGGCCGCCGTAGAGGATTGCTACACATGTTTAGCAATGGAGTCATTTCCTTACAGGCGGCGGCCGCTTGCGTCTGCTGTCAACGGCTCTGGCCGCCGCGGCCCTACTCCTCTCGAAGCAGTCCAGCCGCAGCCGCCCGTGTGTTCGGAACGCTTTCCTCTAGTTTTTAAAGGTTTTTATTCATCATAGGTGATTCAAAAGCGTTGTTTACTGCGTTGGAAGATGAAAAGTTGGTGGAAACAGTTGCGAAACATCCATCATGATTTAGAGAGCCCTCTTTCCAAGGATCAAGTTGTTAAGGATAATGCGTGGAAAGAAGTAGCAGATCAATTAGGAAGATCAGGTAAAGGGAAAGACAAAGAACATTTATTTACAATAGTCTACATTTTTATCATGTAAAAAGTGTAAAAAAAATATGTGAACATTAATGAACATTATTGAACAGTATTACGTTAGTAAAATATTAACATTACTATGTTTATAATGGTTTCCAATTAATTATATTAATTTTTTTTGTAATTCAATTTACTGTAACTATCTGTAAGCATTTACTGCGAAGAGTCCGTTATTCTGACATAATTAGTTTGCCATACTTTGAGGACTGTTGAAGTATTTCATAAATTAATCTCTCATATAAAATCCATTGAGGTTGGCAAAGCCACCAGCTCTGATAAGTGGCATGAACTTTTGAGATGGCGGTGTGGCGCATATATCAAATTCATAGTATGGCTAAAAAAAATATAAAAAATATTTTAATATGTAGTAAATTTGGTAAAATACATTAATAAAGTTATGTTTGGTGAGAAGTAAACTTGTCATTTCAACTTACCTCAATGTTATAGCTAATTCTTCATCAGCGGTGATTGGATACTGAACTCTATTGTAATAATCACTTTTAATATACTCTTTTATAAAATCAAGGACGAAGTTAAACTGAGAAATGTTCAATCTGAAAAATCCTCTAAATATTTTTTCGTTATATAGTAAGTGTCGATTAAGCAGTGTTGTGAAATAACCCTCTTCCCATCGTCCTTTAAAAATAGGATGCACATCAGCATTTCCCTCAACTAAACACAATTGTAATAATTCGTCATACTGAGTGTTTTATAGCAGAAAATGAAGTAAAAAGAATCATCGTTTTCACTCATTGTGGTGTTTATCTTTTACGTCGCTGATCAGTGACTGCAGAGATTTAACATACACTATACATCCTTTGTGGAAAAGTTGCAAACGATTTGGAAAAACTTGAGGATATTTTTTATCCCCACATCTCAGCGTTTTCACCAATTCTATCATTCTACTCGGCATTTGATCTTGAGCTCTCAGATCTTGCTCCTAAGGCTTCCTAGAAGAGCTTCGGAGCAAAGCTATTCATTGTATGAAACCAGTGATCACACACGTCAATAACTTCAGCCATTGTTTCCGCATCTGGGTTACTTTTCATCCCACTAAATCTAAGCACTGATGCCGTTCTGTGTAACAGAAGTTGTTTCGCTATCCTTACATTATGCCGCTTAGTTTTTTCAACATTTAGATTACTTTCATCGATTTTTAAACTTTTCAAATCTTTATCTGTCTCAAGTCGGATCAGTTCAAATAAAGGACTTTTATTATATATTCTTCCGTCACCTAAACGAAAGCCAGTGTCTAAAAGCCAATTCCGTATTAGCTTGAGAACATGTGGTGCACCAGCAAAGCAATAAATATTTTCTTCTTGTGAGGCTGGATAAGAAAAACACTTTTTATCAATGGAAATCCCCAGCTCATCCCTTACTCCTATATTTCTTCCTCCTAAGTCACTCACACAGGCTTTTACGGTGTATCCAATTTCATAAAAAATCTATGTAAATAGGCTGCTTCCATTTTGAAAATAAGCCACGAGTCATGACAACGTGCATTTGTGGAAAAGGTCCAACAATTTCATCATATTTTACGTCATATTCAGAGTTTCAACCACATAATTTCTAAACGCATGTGGAAAATAATTAATTACAGTTGTTATGCAGGATGGAGTATGGGAAGATACCTATTTTAGAAATAAAATAACTTAAACAAACTCAAAATATTTATTCACTAATCTTATCAAAAAGATCTCGGTCTTGGATAATAAAAATGGATATTCAATTTTTTTTAAACAATGTCTTGGAGGTGTCTAAAATTTTCTTTCTATACATTGTTGTAGTCTTTGAACAAAGCTGTTCATTTCTTTTTGTAACATTTCTGGTGTGAAACCTCCCATTTTCAACTTCGCTCTAACCTCAGATTTTCCTGTCATTGTGATGCACCATGAGTACTCTCTTTCTTTAAGTTAGCCCCACAAGAAAAAGTGAGAATATGACCGACCACTCAAGGGATATCACAGGCCATTGCACATTACCAATCCGGGAGATCAAGCGACTCTCAAACATTTCACGCAGAACTGCTATGCTCTGTCTAGGGGTAAAGTGTCAGACTTCTGTGCTGGGGGTCCGTGGTTCAATTCTCGGTCCCGGCACATATTTATCTGATTGCCAAACCCTTCCTTCACCTCTGACAAGATGTGTATTAATCACAACTTGTGAATGTGAGGAATGCCAGGCCTCCACCGTGGTTCGGATCCCACGTTAAACTGGAGGTCCTCCATTTCATTTCACAATCACCCTACCATTACACATTAGCGTAAGTACGTATACCCGAACGGGTAGTAAGACACGGTGCTAATAATAATAATAATGCTATGCTCTGCCTTGCAGTATATACCGTGGCACCATCTTGTTGAAGCCTCATATTGTTTAAGTTGAGGCTGAAGGAAAGTTTGGTTTCACACCAGAAATGCTAAAAAAATAATGAACATTTTTATTCAACGACTACAACAGTGTATAAAAAAATATTGTAGATAACTCAAAGACATTGTTTTTCAAACAAATTGAATATCCGATTTTATAATCCAAGACCAAGATATTTTTAATAAGGTTAGTAAATAAATGGTTTGAGTTTTCAAAAGAAAGTTATTTTATTTCTAAACTAGGTACCTTCTCGCGCCCCACCATTCATAGTTCGTAATATTTATAAATTTCATTACATAAACGACGAATGTAGTTAAAAAATGGTACCTCCCAAAATAAATTATAAAAGTGTGTTTTAAGAAGTTGTAACCCGCCTCGGTGCCATAGTTAGCTAACGTGCTAGTTTCGTGTTGAGATAGACAGCCAAGGATGGGGAGATAAAGGTACAAATATTGGTCGGGTGAACTGAGGGTGGTTTTTCCTAAATGGTTTTCCACTCTCCCTCCACGCAAATGTGGGTTAACTTCCTCTAAATTCAACCTTCCCAATTTCTAACCCATTAGCGTAATTAGTAGCTACTTAAGCGTATAACATGAACGGGTAGTAAGACGCGGTATTTTTTAAAAATATGATAGATAGCGAAAAAGCATCTTGTAAAATTTGTTTTAGGCCTAAACTATTAAAAACCATTATAATTTTCAGTGTTTAAATAAAAATGAAAATACAATGATGATACAAAAGAAGAATTTTTTTTGTAACACAACCTCCTAGGCCTATTACCTGTCCAGATTAAACGCCTATATACTAATTACACTAATGGGCTAGGGATTAGTAAGGCTTAATTTAGATGAGTTGCACCCGCATTTGCGTGATGGGAGAGTGGAAAACAATTTAGGGAAAATCACCCTCGATGCACCCGAACGGGATCGAACCCCGATATCCCTGGCTTTGGCAGTCTATTCCAACACGAGATTAGCGTGTTAGACCACGTAGACACCGAAGCGGGAAAGAGAATATTAATACTAGATAAAAAATATTTTACCAGATTAAAATTTCGATACCGATACTTAGGCCTACTGTTATCGATACTTTTCTTTCGATACTAGCACGGTTTCGATACTTTTCTTTCGATACCACATCCCTATTTACAACCACACAGTCAATATCTTTATTACTTCATTTGCTTTTAACTGGTTTGTTTCTATAATAAAATAACCGTTATCTTTATAAAGTAAACAGTTTCAGGAATTGTTTTTCAAGGTAGGCCTATAGTTTTATGAAAATACGATATAATAAGAAAATGGCAACATAGCTATTTGCTATTTAACTAATAGGCCATTGGCTATTGGCGGGAATAATTCCGGACCAGCTGAAATTAATTTTAATCTCTTTGAGTGGGTATCAGTAAACACATACAGTAAAACCTTGGATTGCGAGCATAATTCGTTTCGTAAACGTGTTCGTAATACAAAGCACTCGTATATCAAAGCGAATTTCTCCCATAAGAAATAATGGAAACTCAGATGATTCGTCCCACAACCCAAAAATATTTAATCTACAAATGATTAATACCTTTTTTATTTTCGTTATTTAAATGTAAATGTACTGTAATCAAATTTATTAATTTTATTAAATTTAATGGTGGCTGGTGTGAGGTGGACGAGAGAGATGAGAGGAGGAGGTGGGTTATTGTTTAGGACGACTTTCACTG
>CABFWO010009221.1:0-13126 GCA_902155825.1 Timema genevievae
TAGAGGGGTAGTATGGTAGTGTACACAAACTATCACTATGATATCAGTAGAGGGGTAGTATGCTCGTGTACACAAACTATCACTATATCAGTAGAGGGGTAACTTACTGTTTTGAGCTTTTACATACAACCAGTGAATCTTTATCTTAAATTTTCATTTTAATAAATCATTTGAAACAAACCAAATAGGTACAGGCACAAATTGCTTCAGTGGCCGAATGGTATGAGTCTTCGCTCTCGTTTTATACTGGGCTGCTGAGATATCGGGGTTTTAGTCCTGGTTGGGTCTATTAAATGTGGTTTTTCCGAAATAGTTCCCCTCCTCCCTTCCACGTAAATGCTAAGAGTTTAGCTCTAAAATGCTTCCGGCCTTATCCATCTCGCATTATCATACATGCGCATATCCTGACCAGGTAGTAAGACGCGGTTATATATATATATCTGGGCACAGACTATAACTTGCGTCAAATAATAAGTTACTGTATTTCTTCGATTCTAGGATGCACTTTTTTCTCCCATTTGAGCGTCTCTAAAAACGGGGGGGCGTCGTAGAATCAGAGAAACACGGGTATTTCACGTTTATTGTTGGTGTGTATTATGAGATCTGATAATGAATGATACGCTAAAAATAAAAAGTAATATATTCTGTGTTAAATCATATTTGAGGTCGGAACACACATTTTAAAATAAATATCTGTGTTAAGTCATATTTGAAGCTATAACACAAAATGAAAACTAGGTGCATATTTCCAGATTGGAGCCTCCCTGTCCATTGAAGCCGAGAGCAGAAGTCGTTACAGGGGTTACAGCCAACAACAATAATAATGTTACAGCTTGGTTTGTGATACCAAAGAATCCAGATATAAATCTCGGGTTTGGGGCTGTCAATGTCATCAATGAGTGGAAACGATGCACGAACTGCATGCAGAATAGACCAAAGAAAACAAACATCAGAAAAGGACGAGGACACAATGAGATGACCGCAGGCAAAATAAAGGGCCCAGATGGTATAATATCAAAAGGATGTGGGATATAAAAAGAAAGGGGTTCAAAGACTGACAGGTAAGAGAGCGAAAAGAGTTCTAATTTGAATAAAAGCAATGTATCACCGATAAATCACCTCAAAGGTGAGATAAAAGGATTTTCCTCTTCATGTATCGAAACCAAGGCGGTGTAGAGCCATTAGTGCGACCCTCTAGTACAGGTATCTATCCACCATCCATCCCCCCAACCCAATATACCCCACATTACCCTATAAACACTCTCAACCCTTTCCCTGACATGGGGGGAGATTTATGCAAAAATCCTCATGAGCGTTATTATGATTTCTTTTTTTTCTCCTATGCGATATTTCTTCGCTATCGAACATTTTCTTTTCTTTCTATTATTCAGATTCTCCCATCTCGCGGGATACCTGCTGAACCCTCTTTGGAGGCATGTGTACCTTACAGGTCCGCGGAGTGAGTGTTGAGTTGGAGCTGCACTTGAAACACTTTTATCACACCCAACAAAAGGAAGAGTAGGAAGGGGTGGAGTATTTTCGGCTAGCGACAAAGGGGTTGTTTCTTTAGGACCACACATGTGAGGGGCAGGGGCCACCCCCTTGTCATATGAGGTAATTTATCACGAGGTTTTAGAGCCTTGTTCTCACGACCTTGCCGTGGAGGGCACTTTGCATAACTGCGACTGCGCGGGTTAACGGATTACCTTTGACTTTTTATTGAAGATGCGGATCAGACCAAAATTCAATGAAGCAAAAGGAATGCCTAATGTAAGAATGTCAATATAAAGAGGTCGAGGCATATCTTAGCGTGAGATAGCTTTCCTGGTGAATTAAAGAAGGGTTGATTTTAACACACTTACTTACCCGTTAGATTTCATTTATATTTAACGCTAACAATTCAAATACATTCTCAGTTTAACCGGTTCTTCAAGTTACAAGAATGAATATTTTACAAAAATATGAATAAATATATTAGGCCCATCTCGCGACTACAAATAAAATATAGAAGACGCGGTAAGAATACCTATTTAATTGAATGACAGCCAGACATTAATAATTGATGTAATTACCATGTATGTTTATAACTCCACCTGTTCGCATATTTAAATACTATTATTTAACCTAACGACCGAAAGGTCCGAGTTGTTTAAATTGACATAGGTTCGAGTAACTATACCGGCGATTTTACACCCTTTCCAACTCACGGCACACTAAACAAGGCGATTATATTATATAGGCACACTAAACAAGGCATTAACATTGTCTAAACACACTGAACAAGGCGCTTATATTATATAGGCACACTAAACAAGGCATTAACATTGTCTAAACACACTGAACAAGGCGCTTATATTATATAGGCACACTAAACAAGGCATTAACATTGTCTAAACACACTGAATAAGGCGCTTACATTATATAGGCACAATGAACAAGGCATTAACATTGTCTAAACACACTGAACAAGGCGCTTACATTATATAGGCACAATGAACAAGGCATTAACATTGTCTAAACACACTGAACAAGGCGCTTACATTATAAAGGCACAATGAACAAGGCATTAACATTGTCTAAACACACTGAACAAGGCGCTTACATTATATAGGCACACTAAACAAGGTACTAACATTGTGAAGGCACTCTAAACAAGGTGCTTAAATTATCAAGACACGCTGAATATGGCGCTAACATTGTCAAGACACACTGAACAAGCCGCTAACATTCTCAAGGCACACCATCAGCTTTTAAATAGATTTTTTAATTTAAAAAATATGTATTACGATATGTTTAAAGGTTCAATAGTTAAAATCATAATAATTGCGAAATGTTAAAAATATTGTTGATAGTGAATTTAAAATTATTTATTTTTATTCCTCAAATTTTTTCTCGCTTATTTTTTATATTCCCCAAAACTCCCACGGCACACCGGTTGAATAACGCTGAACTAGATGTTCAATCACAAGATAGTACAATTACACCATTAATAGCGTTCTGTGGATAGTCCCAGTCACAACATAGCAGACCTTCCCATCATGCTCATACAAGAGACACTATTTTAGTTCTGTGTCGATCACATCAAAAGTAAAGCATTCGATTAAAAATTAAATTCAAGTAGCAATATTTGCTTAGAATAGTGCATTCGGTATTAGTTGGTTATTTCGTATTCACATTAGTAGGTAAAAAGTGTTTGACAAATAAAAATCACGCGCGTGTAAAGTTCCACCTCTTTGTTTGATTTGATCTTCTTACAGTTACGTCGGCAAATATTCAGAAAAATGACTTATCCCAGTAAAAGATAGCTCAAGCTCCAGAGTAGCAAAGGAAATAATAATAATTTAAATAAAATGTCATACTGCAGTGGTCGTACGACCGTATCAATAAATTTCACAGGCCACCTCACCTGTGTTACCAACAATTTGTACGGCACGATTTCTACCTTTATACCCAAAACCACCGTTTTTTGAGTTATCTTTTCCTTTGTCATTAAGACCTAAATTCACGAATATTTTGTAACACTAGGTTCGCGTTAATACTATGTTCACACACAAAAAAAATCAAAAAAATCAGCAGTTTTGAAAAGTTTTGGCTTATTTCGCCTACTTCACCAGAGATGCCCTTAGCAGACGTGAAGCCATTGGCAAACTTCATTTATGGGGCCTCCAGTTATCTGCCTCCCCCCACTCCTCCCCCAAAAAATAAAAATCTAATTTTTCTTTAATGTTTTTAAAGTAGTTTGCACCTATATACCAATTTTCAGCATACGAAGTATAAGGAAATGCCTTAAAAGGTAAATGAATATAATAATTATTAATAATGCTAGAAGCCGTGTTTTTACACATATAAGTAGGGCTAGGATTTTGATGATTTTGCACCTTTTTTTTTGGCAAATCTGGAACGTTGTTCAAGTATATACAAACCTTTTTCATAAGAAACCTCGCTGATTTAAATAGCTTTGTTAAGGCATTTTTTTGCATTTTTCCGTGTTTTTACGCGAATATGGCATTTTTTAAAGGTTTTTTGGTCATTTTTTGTTATTTTTGAGTCATTTACCCATGGTTAGAACATCTCTGCACACGTCATAACAAACGGTAGTGCCAAGACGGTGGTTAGACTACTTCCACCCCTCCCCCATCTCTTCCTTCAAGCCGGTGATAGCTGGATAGCTCTTCCCCCTCCCCTCTAGAATAGTGAGGCTGTAAATGAACTCGTTTAAACTAGTCCGAGAAAGTTTTGCAGATAACGGTGGCTCATTGTCTTTCTACATTTTTCGGAAGCTGCACGTGCTGTTTATGTGAATTTTAACATTCAACGTGCCTAAAGTGAAATAAAGTGCCTCACATAAATTAAAACTTTTAGTTGTGGAATATGGCAAAAAAGTATTCTCTACCAATGGACAAATACTATATTGCAAAATTTGTGACGGTGAGAGTTGCTGCGGAAAATAAATTTACATTCTGAATTTTACGAAGAACTGTGCGAAGCCTTCATTTGTGCTGATATTCCCTTGAGCAAAGTTAACAATTCGAGATCCCACGGCTTTTTAGAAAAGCACACTGGGAAGTCTTTGCCGGACTCCTCCAGCAAGAAAAAATTATGTCAGGCATTGCTATGAACACACCATGAAGAAGATACGAGAAAAAGTAGCAGAAAAGAAAATATGGATATCTATGAATGAGACAAATGACTATTTAGGACGATATGTAGCTAACGTAGTGGTAGGTACGATGGAAGAAGATGGCCCTGGCGAACATTTTCTCATCAACTGTGAACATTTAGAGAAAGTTAATTTTTCTACAGTAAGCAAACTCTTTGATAGGTCCTTGAGCTCAATATGGCCCGATGGCATCCAACAAGACAATGTCCTGCTCTGAAAGCGCTGTACTAAAAAAATTGTGCACCTAACATGTCTAGCACATGCCTGTCACAGAGTTGCTGAAGAGATACTAGGGCAATTCATTGAAGTTGACCAGCTGATTGGGTGCGTGAAGAAAGTTTTTTTTAAGGCACCATCTTGAGTGGAATCATTCAAGTCGGAGTTCCCAAACGTTCCTTTGCCACCGGCTCCCATTTTAACTGGGGGGTGGCAGGGTGTGACTTGGATTGAAGCATGAAACTATTACTGTAAGAACTTCCAACTTGTGAAAAAGATCATCGACTCATTTGACAGCAGTGAAGCAACCTCAATTAAAGTTGCGCAGGAACTTCTTTCTAATACTGAAATTGCAGGCGAGTTTTCCTATCTAAAGTCGAACTTTGGATTTCTGCCTAGTGCCATTACTTCCTTGGAGAAGTCAGCAGTGCTGTTAGTGGATCAAATAGATTTGATAAAGAAAGTTGTGAATGACCTAAATATTGTGACTGGAAAAGTGGGAAAGGTCGTACAAAAGAATATTGAACAAGTTTAAAAATAAATGGTACGGCGCACCGCACAGACTTTCTCTCTCTTTCTATAAACTCGTAAGATTTCTGAACGGAATAATGTACATTGTATCATCACCACTCCACATAAGAACACGCATAAAATAATATACAATGATATATAATCAATGAGAAAAGAGGCGCATCTTTGTCCACCTAAGAGCATTTCAAACAGTTTAATGTCTTCCACAAGGGTCAACACTTCGTATTAAAATTTCGATTTCTGGTTAAAATTTTAACATTTTATAAGGTGTTGCAGATCTTCAAGTCATCGCATTGATATTTAATTATTCATTTATACATTTTGACCAATAAAAAATGTAAATATTGACTATTGAGTCTAAAATGGAGATAGATCATTGCTATGCAAACATTTCTCCTAAGAGATTTAAGGAAAAATAACATACTTTTTTAGATACTTATATTTAATTACTCTATGGCATTGGAGAATTATTGCGTTAAGACTTAAGTAGTATATGTTTACAACTAAAGCTCACAAAATTGTATTAATATATTTGCAAATATCTCAGAAACTGTTGCTTTTATAAAAATATATGTCAAATAAAAGTTTTTTATTTCTAATAGTCCTACAATTTTGCAATGATAAGTTGTTTAGTTTCTCAAATAGTTGTGGAGATACGGAAATTAACGCTTCTGTAAAGTACCCTAAAAATCATTTTCATAGGAAAATGAAAATAGCCAGTTTATTTATAATCTTAATCAACGCCTAGATACGAATTTTAATCAAAATCGTTTGAGCAGATTTTGAGAAAACCAAATTTTTCTCTTTTCGCCCTTCAGTAAACTACCCTTAATTTTAAGTTTTTATAGACACACAGACAGACGGCATTGCAAAGACTATTTTTTAGGGTTCGGGGGGTCATGAGACGTCGACATCCATCAACATTTCAGGTTAGTTTTTTTTACGGTCGCAATACTTAAACTTTAATGTCCAAAAAGTTAAAAAAATTATATAATTGCGTATAGATTGAAAGTTATTGATTTTATAAAAATATGTTTCGGATAAAATATCTGTATTATAAATATATATACATATTTGTAATGCTAAGTAATTTCATATCTCAAATAGTTTCGGAGCTATTATAAAAAATGTTAATTTACGCATCAGACCGGAGCCCTTAAAGCCATTTTGCCGAAATATTGAGAGTAGCCATTTTGTTTGGAATATTTATTAATGTTCATAAATGAAATTTAATCAAAATCGTTAGAGCCGATTTTGAGAAAATCGACTTTTTCTCTTTTTTCCCTTCAGTAAACTACCCTTAATTTTAGGGGTAGATATCCAATTCCAAAAACCCCTCGGGGCAACCCTATGAAAACCCTAGATATCAAGTTTCAGCTCAATCGGTAAAATAGTTTAGGCTCTAGTTGGAGGTACAGACAGACAGACAGACAGACAGACAGACATTCAAAAACCACTTTTTCGGATTCAGGAAGTCATGAAACGTCAAAATTCATCAAAATCTCGAGTTCGATTTTTTTGACGATCACCATACTTTCTCTACCTGTAAGATAGAGAGAAAGTAAAAATGAAGGATATGAAATGATGTGCTTAATTGCAGATGTGCTATCAGGGAAAATTTTTCCCTTGGGGAAATTTCAGGAGATTTTGACCATGCGACGTAGTTTATTTCAAGTAAGCCAATGCTCCTGTGGTGTCAGTAGAAGTGGGAAGTAGCTTCTCTATGTTTAAAGCATTGCTAGCAGATAATAGAAAACCATTCTCTTTCGAAAATCTGCACATGATTTTTGCTGTGCATTGCAATTCTAGACTGTTGAAATAAAAACTCTTAAGTTTGCCATGTCAAATTAAACTGTCAGAAAATGTAAGTTAAATTTTTTATGTCTTTTCCTTGTTTTATTTTATATGGAACATTTTTTGTTGGCAAAATATAAACTTTAAGTTTGGCACAGAAACGGAACGTTAAATTACATTTTAAGGTTTCGTTTTAGTCTACTTGTTTTAGTAAGAAAAAATGAATAATTTTTTGTCATTTTTTTAATTTTAAAGATAATTTTTTTACATTTTTTGGGTCATAAATGCATTTTTAATAGGGCATTTTATACAAATTTTCAGGTCATCAAAATCCTAGCCCTATATATAAGGGTTGATTCCCCCCAACCCTTGTTTCTATTGTCTTCCCCAACGAAATTAATATTTATAAATGTTATTTTGAGACACACCACCACACACTACACACAGACAAATGCGAATCAGTGGAGTTAAAGCAGACAACTCGCTTCACTTGTTCAATAAATCAAACCACAAGATTATGTTTCTATGTGTTCTTACATTCTGTCAATATTTGTTATATCGCCTATACAGGGAGGCCAATATACGAGCTCTCAATGAAACATCCCCCACCTCCCAGACTTGTGTTTCCCTCTCTCACTTAAGTAAGCGTGTGGCCCCCTAAATCACGAGGCCGTGTGCGACCAAGAGGTGGGTTTATCAGCAATGTACATCAACACAGACCTCACCAACAAGATGAACCAAGAGGAGGGTTTCTCAGCAATGGACATCAACACAGACCTCACCAACAAGATGAACCAAGAGGAGGGTTTATCAGCAATGTACATCATCTAAACAAACCACCTCAACAAGATGAACCAAGAGGCGGGTTTCTCAGCAATGGACATCAACTCAGACCTCACCAACACAACAAGATGAACCAAGAGGCGGTTTATCAGCAATGGACATCAACACAAACCTCACCAACAAGATGAACCAAGAGGTGGGTTTCTCAGCAATGAACATCAACACAGACCTCACAACATCAACACAGACCTCACCAACAAGATGAACCAAGAGGCGGTTTATCAGCAATGGACATCAACACAGACCTCACCAACAAGATGAACCAAGAGGAGGGTTTCTCAGCAATGGACATCAACACAAACCTCACCAACAAGATGAACCAAGAGGTGGGTTTCTCAGCAATGAACATCAACACAGACCTCACCAACAAGATGAACCAAGAGGCGGTTTATCAGCAATGGACATCAACACAAACCTCACCAACAAGATGAACCAATAGGTGGATTTTCAGCAATGATCAACATCTAAACAAACCTCATCAACAAGATGAACTGACAGACAGACAAACATACAGTTCATTCTTCTGGCCCGCGGGCCGCCAATTGCTGACCACTGGCCTAGAATTGATATTTGTGTGTGAACAGGAACGTCAAGAGCAATAAACTCAGCACCCAACTTTTATCTGTAGCCTCAGACTGCTTGACCACCAATGCGGGTAACTTTAAAACCAAGAAACATTGAAATATGAACGTTTGTAAAAATGTGTAATGAGATTGTAAAGGAGAATTTCAATCTTAAATTCGGTATAGTTACAGAAGTACAGGTAGAAGTGCGCCTCAAACTTTGTCTTTACTTTTATATCCAGCATGCTGCGAGCCTGACGACTTTGACTGCGTGACTACTATTGTGGATATCTCACAAAAATAAATCTTATGGTGCACCGTACACACTTTCTCTCTCCCCCCCACGGACTTTCTCTCTCTTTCTCTCTCTCTTAAAATAAAGACATTGATGCCGGGATCACGATCAACTTAACGTTGATTTGTAGTTAACTTAACGTAAGAGATGTCCTGGGAGGTCTTTCACGTTAAGTGAACGTTACTTGAAGGGTATCACGTGATCTAGCCAGGCAATCACTATGCGAGTGATGTCAACAGGGCTATTTAGTAATTCATTTGTTGGTTTTATGACTCTTTAGCTTTAGTTCTAGTGATCGGACATTTAATTAAAATAAGCGCTAGTATCGTTATATAAGGACTCAATTCAAAAATTGTAAAGAAGTTAAAACCACAAAGCTTTTACTATATAAAATGGAATAAAGTGTGGCTTTCAAAAATATCCTTATTATTAAAATATAAGTCAACTAACATAATCATAATTATAAAAGCATTAAAATCTGCTCAAAAAGTTTAATGATAAATATCTATAATAATGGTAGAAAAGAGTAAACATTTCACAGATCATAAGCACTCATACAAATAGTACAAATCACAGATCAAAACAAATACTCGAGAATGGAGATGTTTGGTTCGAGTTGTTACGCAAGTTAAAGTTAAATTAATCGTAATCCCGGCATTACTAAAAACTCGTAAGAGTTGTGAAACGAGATAATGTACAATGTTTCAGAAAAACACCACCAGGGATCATATATGAAATAATAATTATACACTGTCACAGAAACATTGAGAAAAGATAAACATCTTTGTCCACTAAAGAGCATAACAACCAGTTTCATTTTCAAAAACTTGAATACTATATACACAATATATTTGTTTGTAGCTCAGAAACTATCAGTTTAAAAAATATATATATATATATTTCAAATAAAAGAGTTTCACTCTAACTAGTTATATATCTTTACAATGATAAAGTAATGCGTAACCCACCTCGGTGGCGTAGTTAGCTAACGCGCTAGTTTCATGTTGAGCTAGACTGCCGAGGACGGGGAGATCGAGGTTCAAATCTCGCTCGGGTGAACTGGGGGGGGTTTCTCCTAAATGGTTTTCCACTCTCCCCCACGCACATGTGGGTTTACTTCATCTATATTCGACCTTCCCAAATCTTAGCCCATTAGCGTAATTAGTACTTAAGCTTATAATCCGAACGGGTAGTAAGGCATGGTGCTAAGCTAATATGTATTTAAAATAGTTGTGAACATATGATCAAAATTACATATTTTCGCTAATGTAAAGTACCCTTAAAGTGATCTTCTCGGGAAAATGAGGAGGGTTGCCATTTTTTTTAAATGCTTAACAGTTCCTAGATACTAAACTTAATCAGAATCGAATGAGCGAATTTTGAACAGATCGACTCTATCACTTGGTGCCTTTGAGTAAACTTCCCTTAGCTTTAGGGCTGGACATCTAATTCAAAAACTCCTCAGGGGAGCCTTATGAAAACCTTAGCTACCAAGCTTTAGCCTGGTCCAGCTCTAGATAGACAGACAGACAGACAGACAGACAGGCAGACAGACAGACAGACAGACAGACAGACATATAAACGGCATCGCGAAAACAAATTTTCCAGTTTCAGAGGGTTATGGAACATCGCGTTTATCAAAATCTCGAGTTCGATTTTTTGAAGATCACAATACTACTCTCTCCCAGGGATCGAGAGAAAATTAAAAGCTAGAAATCTGGAACTTGAAGAGAAAAGTGATGGTCCAATTTTTTATTTATTTTTTTGCTTTTCTTTTTTACTTTGACATATATTACGGGCCTGAAGACTTAAATCATGTGATTTTCTGTTTGTGATGTTAAAAAGATACATATTCAATAGATTTCACGATCAGTTTTTGCTGTTTAGTTTATAAGCGATTTGTTTTAGATAGAAATAAATGTTTCACCAAGTACTGTTTTCAGCAGGACTTCATCGGACACTTACAGTTAGTTTTAAGATTGTTGAGGATTGTTTTAATGGTTATGAAACTACACAACTACCGCTATCGTGTGTGACGATATCTACAGTAGCCCCATGGCTTCTTTGGTGCTGACGGCTTTGAAAAGTTACCAGACCAAATTATGTATCCCTACGCCGAACCATATGATCTGCAAAAAACATGTGTTTAGCAGCTGTCACTTCTGACAGTCAAATTTAGGTATATAGCTAACTGTCAGTCAGCACCAAAGAAGCCACGGGGCTACTGTACCTTCTAGTATGAGGCAACTTTAAAGATGAACTTAATTTCGCTATCCCGCAAGCGCTTGTCTGGAAATTAAAGTGGAAATACATTTTCAGAATACCCTTCTTTGCTTCTCCTCGCTGAATGTCAAAAGTGCCGGTAGCCTGAAGGGGAATATCCTCACATTGTGGTGTTTATTAAGAGAATGGCAGTGCTGAAGCTTCGAAAACACTCAAACAATTCGGAACTATCTTAACATAGAATGTTGTCACCAGGACCTTACTGGTTTGATCTCAGAACTGAAACATTTCACGGGAATTTGGTCAAAAACCAGATAATTTGTACTTTTCATATATTTTTTAAACGTATAAAATATTAAATGTAGGGATTTTAATCCTATAGAGTTGTTGATACAGTTACACCCATTTTGAAATAGAAGGTTTTTTACTTTCTTTCGTAGAGAGAAGAATTGTGATCGTAAAATAAATCGAATTCGATATTTTGATGAACATCGACATTTCATGACCCCCTGAAAACGAAAAAAGGGTTTTCGCGATGCGGTCTGTGTTTTGTATTTCGGCATAGAGCCGAAACCATTTCACCGATCGGGCTAAAACTTAGTATCTAGGGGTTTCATAAGGTTTCCCTGCGGAATTTTTGGAATTAGATATCCAACCTAAAAATAAGAGTAGTGTAAGGAAGATAAAAAAATATATATATATCTACTTTCGTAAGTATGCTCTAACTTTTGTTTTTTTGTTTTTGTATACAAGTATTATTTAAGTTGTGGCAATTCTCATTTTCCCATAATAAAAATTACTTTTAGGGTAATTTACATTAGCGAAAATTTCCAATTTTGTTCATATGTTCGCAACTATTTGAAAGATAAAATAACTTATGATTGTAAAGATGTAGTAATATTAAATTTAAAACACTTTTACTTGAAACATATTTTTATAAAAACAACCTTTTTGAAACATATATATATATATATATANATATATATATATATATATATATATATATATATAAATGTATTTTATTCAAGTTTTTGAATATGAAATTGATTGATATGCTCTTTGGTGGACAGATATGTTTCCATTTTCTCAATGTTTCTGTACCAGTGTAGATTATTTAACTATGCTCTTTGTTGGAGTGTTTCTACAACAATGTTTGTTATTTTGTTTCACAACCTTAAAGAGTTTTTAGTCTCTATATTTTTATGATAAAAAAAGAGAGAAAGTATGTAGACGCACCGTAAAGTTTATTTAAATAACAAACCACTTGTTATCAACGGGGTATTTGTGGACGTCTTCAATGTATCTCAGTGGTTCGGTAGGCGGCCCTGTTAGCTCTACTAATAGAGTTTCACTCAGGCTTTCCTGTGTACGTTCGGAGGCGTGTAAAAGTCAAACTCTAGACAGTTCTTGTCGGCAAGTGAATGGCCTCAGGCCTGTTTGGGTTTAACAACATACACACAACGTATGTTTATGAACGGCGGATAGCACAGGCCTGACAAAACACCCCCGTTCCTCCATGACAGGATGTGGAGTCACGGCAACACTATAGTGTCTGCGAGACATCACCAATGTCCAAGGCCGTAGCCAGACAATAATTTCAGCGGGAGTTTGGAGGACCCATCCTCCAATTGATGGAGGATAGAACAAATTCTAAATATTAGACAGCTCTAGAAGCTACCTGAAGTGCTTTTTATGGTAACACAACCTCCTAACTGCCGGAGGATAGAACCAATTCTAAATATTAGACAGCTCTAGAAGTGTTGACCTGTTTGTATAGCTAGCTCACTATGGATTACAAGTGTTGACCTGTCTCTATGGCTATGCTTAGCTTGTCTAGGAGTTTCCAATGGAGAGGGAGGGAAGGAAGGTTGGAATGTTACTAAGATCCCTCACTGGCTTGTCTAGGAGTTTCCAATGGAGGGGGAAGGAAGGAAGGTTGGAATGTTACTAAGCTCCCTCACTGGCTTGTCTAGGAGTTTCCAATGAAGAGGGAGGGAAGGT
>CABFWO010009222.1:0-13124 GCA_902155825.1 Timema genevievae
GGGGGGAAGCTAAAAAGGTAATAAAAAGTGTTATGTGGTTTATGGATTACCCCTAACTGCCTGGGTACATTTATTAAGTAAACATTTATAATCCTCAAAATGTGTGTTGTCTGTGAGTGGGTTGATTTTCACTTCTTGTTTAAATTTCACATATGTTTGATCACGTCTCCTCATCAATAACCTAATGTCTTCAGTCATCCAAATTACAGGTGGTCTACTAATATCTCGAGTTTTCACTGGTGAATGTTTATTGTACAAGTCAAGAATCATATTAACAAGAAGTAATCTGTCATCCATATTTAATTTAGTGCTAACCTGATAACAGGGTATGAATTGAGCATCAGTGTTCAGATTTTTTGAATGAATAGATTTAATGTCACGATATGTAATGACCTTAATGGCCAAGTGTAGTCCGTCAAGGTAAGACTGCCATCTTTCAGGGTAAATGGAGTGTATTAAGCCTTACAAACCTAAATATGAGATTCCCCTTTTCATCGGCCTTGTAAGCCTTAACCAGGGCAAAGTCCCCTTTGATGGCATATTCTAGCACATATCGCTTGCCGTTAAATTCCTCGGTGTCCTTCTTTTTACTAGCTATCTCCACTTTGCCGTCTGTGGAATATTTGATAGGGACTCCACCCTCCTGTACTATTGTTCCATAAGCTGTTGGCGTGTAGAAGGCAGGGATGCCAGCTCCCCCGGCTCGTATTCGCTCTGCCAGGGTTCCCTGGAGGACACAAAATACATGCATTTTTTAATGAAAATTGATTTATTTTGTAAGAATTTATAGCATTAATTGCTCTCACAATGGAATAAACTGATGCAAGGAAAATAGAGGTGATGATTAAGAAGTTTATGAGGAGCATGCTGGGTGTCACCCGGAGATAATAGGTCAAGAACCAATAGTGTGCGAGAAAGAGCGGGAGTACAGGGACTGAATGAGATAAGAGGAAGGAAGTGTGAGGTGTTATGGGCATGAGAAGAGAGAGTGATAAAAATAATGTTGGAGATGAAGGGTATGGGAAGAAAAGATTGCCAGGTGAGTGCAAGCAAGAGGAGAAGAGTGAGCTAAAGGGAGAAAGAATAGTGGAGAGATAGAGGAAGATGGAAGCTTGATAAGGCTGACCCAGCTGGAGGCTGAAAAAGTGATAGTTGATGAGTTATTCTCAGCTTTAATTCAAATTGTTTATTCTTCCTCTGAGTCACCATTATAAGTTAGGAAAGTATTTAATAAATTGTTAAATTTGTCATTTGTTTACTTAGGATAAAGGAATATAAAATGATATCCACTTTATTTTTGTTCCCTTTTCCTTATTTGATAGTAGATTTGTCTTTTTGATAACATGTTTTAGTGCTATTATTGATGTTACACCATCTTCAGGTCTTCTTTATGATAAAGATGATATTCTGTTAAATACATATTATAAGCAAGTTTGTTAAAGTTTTGAGGTATTTTATGTAAAAACTTTTTTAAAGAAGATATGCCTGGTGCACATACATTTACATTCCAATTATCTGAGTACGGATGATGACACAGATGGTAATGATTTTAGTAAATTTACATTCGCTTAGAGTTCAATTATTATAGCCAAAACATTTCTGTTTGTTTTCATTTTTAGTCCCCTACGCCGATAGATGTTGTCTGACCTCCATCTAAAACCTTTTTAAACTAATGAACAGTTAGTTATGTTCTGTCTGAGCAGTGTACTGATTTCACAATAAATCATGTCAAGAATAATTATTGCATGTTATGTCTTTTGATCATTAAATCTACCTAACAAGTTATGGGCCCAGGTTCCGTGACTGAAAACAAAAAGTTGTAGATTAAAGGGTGTTGAAGTCAAACTATTTGTAGCCTAACAAAATGGCGCATGCAAACATGACACATTCAACACAATTCGAGAGGTTGTCACGCGACAACTACAATACGAAGAAATACAAGCCTAAGACTTGCTCATAAAAATGATATCTCAGGAGAAATACCACAACTTGAAGTGGTTGGCAAAAACATGTTGCTTGTTGCTGCGCACAAAGCTTGGCTAATGGCCACTCAGAAGGAAAAATAAGATTTGATTTTGTCCACCAACCCGTCTGAATTAAAAGAGATTTGGGTATGTATAGCTAGAGCTAGAATAAATCTATGCATCAAAGTGGCCCACTCACAAGGCAACGTTGATTCAATGTCTCACGCAACACAAGATGAAAGATGGTGACAACGTGACGAAACATCTCGATGGATTTTTTGACGATGTAGATAAGCTGTAAGAGATGGAAGTGGACATAAACGGAGACCTATTGACGATCATGCTGTTATATAGTCTCCTCAGCCATTACAACAACTTTCGATGGGCAATCGAATCCCGTGATGATTAACGGGCAATGAGACATTGAAAGTGAAAGTCTCAGAAGTAGAAGCCACAACTAAACTACAAATGCATCTTTTGCAAAACAAAAGGACACAAGAAGGCCGATTGTTTCTTTAAAATAAGTTGAATGAACATACGGCACATAAATCTGACGAGAATCGTTTTTTTCATCAACAAAGAAATCCCAAAATCACGCAACATAAACAACCTTTCATGTATTGATAGTAATTGCACTTCTCACTTATGCAATAACAAACATGCATTCACATACGTGAAGAAAATGCAAGGGAATCTAAAACTTGCCAACAACAGCACCATGCAGATAACAGCAAAAGGTGAAGTGCAAATCATTACCACAAACAGTGTGACTGACTCAATAACATTGAAAGGCAGCTTATATGACCTGACCTCCGAACAAACCAAACCTCAGTGACAAAAATTGTTGATAACAACAAGGTGACATTCGAGAAATATTACGCAACTATAAAAGATATCAATCATGACATTAAAGTTGTCGCAAATATAATTAGTGGATTATTCTACTTATGTGAAAGCGATCAGAGAGGGTGCACAGTCACAGAATCAAAAGTTCCTAAAAGTGAAATAGTAGTTTGGCATGCTTGACTTGGTTATTTGAATTCGAGGGACATGATCAATATGCTTAAGAACCAATGCGCAACTGGTTTGAAGGAAAGATAACATTAACTCCCTTCACCAAACAAGAGGTAACCTCAAAATAACTTCTGGAGTTTATCCATTCTGACGTCTGTGGGCTGATGTGAGAAGCATCTCAAGGCCGAAAATCAGACAAGGTATAAGATCAAAGCTCTTCAATCTAATGACAACAAAGAATATTGAAATGAGAAAATGGATTTCATCCTCAAAAGTGCAGGCATCCAATTATGTCTAACAACACCACACACCCCACAACAAAATGGTCTTGCAGAAAGGAAAAATCGCACTCTGTTTGAGGCTGCCCAGTGCATGCAACTCTAGTCTGGAATGCCGCCATCATTTTGGACTGGAGCCATAGTGACAGCCAATCACATCCAAAATCAATGCACAGCAAAAGGAATATCTGAAGGAACTCCATACGAGAAGTGGAAGAAAAAACTAACAAACATTTCTTCTTATATTTGCCATCATCCTTGACAAGTCTCCCAACAAAGGTAAGTTAGAGCCCAATGGTAAGCAAGGGATTTTCATCGGTTACTTTTACTGTTCCAAAGTCTACCGTGTATAGGTACCAAGCCAATGAAAAATTAGTGTTTCCAAGGATGTAAGATTCTTCACAAAGCCTGGACCCGAACATACATCTGCAAACTTCCTTCGAGAAGAAGAAACATCCGGTCAACATAAAAGAGCGGGGTTTGATGAAGAAGTGACTTCACACAAAGATGTTGAAATCAGTCTGAACACTAACCCAAGATCACCTGAAGACGATGAACCATTTCTTGGATTTGAGGTGAACGTTGGTACACATTGGAGATTGACAAGCTCATCAAGATGTTGCAAACACTGAATTTGATATGCTGATGGAGTGAGGACCCGGCAGACCAAAGTTATTGCGTACCGAAAGAAGGGGTTGCCTCACCAAAATACACAAGTCTGCGGCCAACCAGCTCGATCAGGACATTGCTCTCAACGATGGTCCGTCAGAAGGTGAAGATACTGGGTATTCAAACGCCAAATCATCTCAACAAACCATGGAGCACATCAAAGTTCAAAGTAAAGGAGAAGGTGGATCATTTAACAACACCACTATTGGAATGAATGCCTCGGAGATCCACTTTGACGATGCCATGAACGGGCCAAACAGCGAGGAATGGTTCAACGCCATTTATTCAGAGATCATATGCTTGATCGCTAATGACACTTGGGAAATTGTCAATAGACCGACCAACAATAAGGTGATCGATTTTAGGGTGGTTCTACAAAACAAGTATAATCCTGATGAATACTTTGTAGGAAGGCTGGGGTGGTTGCACAAGGTTTCAGCCAAATACCAGGAATAGACTTTGTGGACCCTTTTGCTCCGGTCACTAGGATTGAATCAATTTGATTACTCATGGCATTATCAGCTAGACTCAACTTACAAGTCTCACAGCTCGACATTACGATGGCCTACCTGAATGGTGATATCAACACACTAACATAATAGAAAAGCCGAACATGCTTGTTGAGGCATTTCAAAAGATGGTTAAAAGTGAAAAGGACGACAGCATTGTTGGGAAAGCAAGATACATGCTTCAGAAACTAAAATCCGGTAACAAGTTCTGTAAACTTTGTAAGGTCATTTATGGACTCCACCAAGCTGGTTGAGTGTGGCATGTTTTTTATAACTTGATTTAATTTTACTTGTTTAGTACAATACATCTAAATTCAGCTTTTATCAGTATTTATTGTTAATTATTTTGCATCATTAATTTACACCTCTACGTTAGTAGCTACCCAACACTCTATAGATTTTATTTGATTTATTTACACTATTTATCCCGATTCCTAGCATGTAGCTGGGGACCTAAATCTACATCTTGAATTAACATTACATCTTTTAGCTACGTTCTTTTTTTAAATACAATAATAAATTTTGAATAAACACTTAAACCTAAATGTCCTATTTGTCCTCCTTTCCTATACATAACCTACTAGTTGGTCTGCCCCAGGTATATTACGCCCCTGGTACCCTGCCCCGCTGGGTGTAACACCGTGCTCTGGATCTAATAGTCCCCAGATCGGCGAGAGCCTCAGCGAGGGCGGGCATCCCCCTCCTTGCCACCTGGAGAAGCGCCCTACCAGAGATTTCGCTCCACTTACTAACCACAATATCACCACTTATGGACTTACAACTAGCTTAACCTAAAGATTTATAAAAATGATTAATACTAACTTAACCTAAAAACAAGTCCTTATAGGGCTGCAGGGTCTTTCGGTTGTTATCGCCGATCCATTTTCTGAACTGAGAGCAGCCATCCGATGGATCAGTGGATGGACCAGATGCCCGACAGCTCCAGCCCAGCATCACACACTTGTCACCAAGTGGGCTGGACCCTATGAATGAGGGGTTTATTCTCCCATCTGAAGATGTTATTTTTTACTCTCTAGCTGGTATCAAGGCGCCCTCCAGTTCATCAGCAGTTCACACTACTGGAATCCAGAGAGCACTCCTTCCCTCAGCTAGGCTCCGGTTTGCCTGGAGATCCCCACCACATTCTACCCAGCCAGCCGATAATCCAGTCTGTCTTTGTCACACCTATTAACTTATTCACGTCGTACCGTTATGTGTCATCCATATCTGTTGAAACATCACTGTCACTCTCCGTCCTGTATCCTTGTCTTAAGTTGACCAGTCTATTTTGTCCTCTATTTTTCATTGCAGTTAAGTACTTATCTCTTTCATATTTGAACACATTATCCGCGATTGCATCCAGGAGACTCCATCGGTCCACGTCACGCAGTATGTGATAAATTGTGCTCGCTTGCAACGGTATCTGTAGGTTCATTCTATCTTCAAACGTCTCAATGCACTCCAGCACGACGTGTTCCGGCGTTGCCTCCCTACCACAATCGCAAATTCCTGTATCCGTCAGTCGCCTAGCAAAGAGAGCGGCCTTATATGGACCATGCCCAGTAATAAAATGTACTAAGCCTGGAGAGGGCTGCAGGTACTCCATTCCCAACCGTTCAGCAACGCTTGGAAATATCTTATGCGTTCTTCTACCTGTTTGGCTCCGCTCCCATTCGTCTTGCCACTCCTCTTCCAGATATTTCCTGACCTGAAGTCCCGTTGTTATCCCTGCTCTTGTAAGATTAGCCACTTACTCCATATCCCCCTTCCTTATCCAAAACAATTCCACTCTCCTCCTCACCTCTAAGTCCAAAGGCCAGTAGGGATGTGGTATCAAAAGAAAAGTATCGATAACAATAAGTATCGATATTGAAATGCATACATTTTTCTGCTTCATCTGTTTGAGGCACGCTAGAGTTAACTGAGTTCATTAAGCTGTACAAAAGCTTCCTTTGTTTAGTTTGTGATTAGCGTGCTCATTGCCACTTGCCCCCAGGTATCAGGCTGTATTGATAAACAAAGATGAAAGAACAGCTATGAACTATGAACTAAAAGAGATTGAATGCTAGAGTTTCTTTCTTCTTGCTCGTCATGCAGAAAATGAGCGAGGATTAAGAAATAGTGTCATTTGTTCTTCCTCCACAAACCACCCTAATAAACATTTAATCTCAGCATGGGCCATGAGTGACGTAGTAATATCAGTAAAAGTATCGGAAAAAAGCACAGAGTAAAAAAAATACTAGTATCAAAAGGAAAATATCGATATTAGTAAGGTATGGATACTATTTTCACGTCCCTAGTTTGCAGATGCCGACTGGGGAAACTGTGACGCTGAAAGTCCTATACAGGTTATACTTTCACCTTGTCTGGAGAAGTGGTGCTAATGAAAGTAGAGAGCCGTTGCTTTATCTTCAACCGAGGCAGAGTACATGAGCCTAACTGAAGCCGTAAAGGAAGCAATCTTCCTGACAACTTTTGTGCAAGAACTTAGTTTGAAGGAGATGTGGAACATCATTATTTTCTATGACAATCAATCAGCTGGAAAAGTGGCACATAATCCCACCTTCCATTCAAGATCGAGATATATAGACATACAGTTTCATTTTATTCGTCAAGATCTCCAAGATCACCCAGTATGGCTCGAATATCTATCCAGTGAGGATATGGTAGCAGACATCTTGACAAAGCCTCTTCCCAGAGTCAAACATGATAAATGTGTCACAAAGAATTGGGTTTACCTGCTTGAGTGTTACCTACTGTCCTTTTTGACTCAAAATTGAGGGGCGAGGGGAATGAGTGTTGGAGTTAAATTATTACAGCCAAAACATTTGTTTGTTTTCATTTTTAGTTTCTTCTAGCGCTGAAAGATGTCGCCTGACAGTCTTAAAAAACATTTTCAGCCAATGAACAGTTAGCTATGTTCGGGCTGAAAACTGTATTGATCACACAATAAATCGTGTCAAGAATAATTATTACATGTTATGTCTTTTGATCATTACTCTGCCCAACACATTCTTTGTGAGATAACTTTCTGGATGTGAAGATTCCGTTGAAATGAAAATTAAAGAATAAAATTATTTTAATTGCCCTCAGCTGTTTCGTGTAGTTTGAGTTTGTGATATTTCTAGATGGACCTGGTTCCATTCAAATCTAACTATTGAAACTTAACTATAAATATGTTATTTGACGAATTATAGTAAAACTTGGTAGGCCCATATTATTGTTTTCGGATATCATTGTTGTGTACTTAACTGTATAATACAGAAATTAATGTAATAGGCCTACAAACAAATGTGTCAAGGACAGGAAGACAAAGACCTTGTGATCAGTCAGTAATATGGAATCTGGTGATGTTCCCTACTTTTTAATCTGGAGATTTAGCACAAATGTTATTAATGACTTGATCTAAGGATTAAAGGTTAAGAAACAGAGCCCACAACCAGTGCACCATTATCAGATTAAAACTCCAGCCTCTACATCAATAGTAGCCTGGGGCAACCTAAGTCTATTGTCCCCCGTGCACTTTGCCAGATTAAAACTCCAGCCTCTACATCAATGGTAGCCTGGGGCAACCTAAGTCTATTGTACCCCGTGCACTTTGCCAGATTAAAACTCCAGCCTCTACATCAATGGCAGCCTGGGACAGTGAACGTCTAACATCTTAGACTACAAAGTCACAGCTGCAGGTTTGGCAATATGCTATTTGAGATACAGACTTGAACTGTATATTTTTGTTGAAATAAATGAAACCATTTTCATAAGATAGCTATGAAAGGCACTCTAAATGTCATTCATGTTCATTAAAAAAATAGTCTTGTTCAAATGAGTGCAGTCTTTCCAAGCGCTGGATGCATGTGCTACATACACTGAAAGTGATGTGAGCAAATAAGATTATTTGTTTTATGCTACACTTACAAGTACAATATAATACTGTTTCTAAATAAATAAGAAGAGTAGAGATATTTTGACAATAAGTGAGATAAGAATGGCCATGAACCCTGCTACTGAGATAAAGCAAGTACTGTACTGATATAGTTTTGATGTAGAGAGTAAGGAAAACTGTTTAGTCATCAATGGATGTTTACAAAGAATTATCACCCGCTTTGGTGGTTAAAGATCTAAATGTGGCACTCTCAAAAGAATGGACTGCCGTTGATGGGTTCAAATTCTGGTCGAGTGTATTTAGTGTGTTTTTTCCCAAATCATCTTCCCCTCTCACATCATTCAAATGCATGTATACTTTCTACACATTCAACCTTCTTCATCCCCTACACATTATCATAATTCGTACAGTAGTCCCATGGCTTCTTTGGTGCTGACTTGACTGACAGCTCACAGCTCACAGCTGACGGCTTTGAAAAGCTACCATACCAAATTATGTATCCCTACGCCAAACCATATGATCTGCAAAAAACAAGTGTTTAGCAGCTGTCACTTCTGACAGTCAAAATTTAGTTATATACCTAAATGTTGACTGTCAGAAGTCAGCTGTGAACTGTCAGTCAGTACCAAAGAAGCCATGGGCCTACTGTACATATGCAGCGTATAACCCGAAATGGTAGCAAGACGCAGTGCTAAAAAAAAGGGCATAGCTCGAATAAGGGTTCTCACACACATCCATCACAGTAAAAGGTTTTTCCAAAATAGTTTTCCACCATCCCTACAAGCAAATGCTGATAGACTTCCTGTAAATGTAGCCTTCCTCATTCCTAAAACCAGCAGTGTACTTAGTACATAATCGTATAGCCCGAATAGGTAGTAATATGCAATGTAAAAAATAGATAAAATAAAAATATATATCTTTATAAAATGTTTCATCCAATGGCTAGTCAGATTGTGTTTATGTGTGAGACTTTTCTTCGTCGTTTTTCTCCTCCACGGAGTTTGGATGTGTTTCATAGTAGCCAATGGGAAATACTGTATCCTATCTGTGTTCTGTATTGACAATGTGTAAAAGGGCAAGTGATCTGAATAAGGATGTAGAAGCATCCAAGTACCAAAGATGTTGAAAAAGCAGCGGATCTGGTAAAGAGTGACCCAGATGACCAAGAAGATGATGGCGTAGTCATCTATGAAGAGAGTAGCAATGAACAAACTGTGGAGGACTTGAAGATCAAGACCTATTCTAAAGCTGTGTGTGCAGTGAGTGACCTTGAGGAATTTGCTGCATTCAAAAACTGTTCAAAGCTGATGGAGTTTGGGCAGGAAGATACGGAGGAGATTTGAAAGGCTGTTATCCAGAAGACAATAAAACAGCTTACTTTGATGGACATGTGGCAGGATTAAGTCAGAACAAAAGGACTACTGTACATACAGTCCTGTACATGCTAATGTAGAAATGTACTAATGACTATTGTTTATAATTCATACTGTATTTATTTAGCGTTTTTAAAATTGAAATATTAAATTTTATTAGTTTTTTTTCTAATAGCGAAAAAAAATATTTTAAGTAAAAAAACAAAAATAAAATGAAAAAATTAAACTATAATTTAAAAAGAATTCACAAAATTCATGTATTCAAATTTGCAATAGAATTATTGATATCACCAGTTATTTTAGCTGCTTCAGCCTCTAATACTTTAATTTCTAGTTGTTTACACCTCTTCAACAATTATCTTTCTGTCTGCTTTTTGGCCTCAACTTGCTGATAAACTCTGTCCTCTTTATATAAAGAATATGCTACCACAGATAAAAGAAAAGTAAGAAGTACTGTAGTGATATTTTAGGATTGGAACAGCGCTTTAGTTAGCTATTATGTAAATGTATCCAGTCCTCTCTAGCTCAATTGTGGAATACTTTCTGCCATAACATAATATTAATCAAAATGAATAGTTATCAAATTATTATAATAAAAATTCCTGCTCTTTGATGCAAATCCAAGGTTTTTTCCCCGGTTTCTCCAGGGCCTTTCAAATTCCCGATTTTTTTACAGGTTTTCAAAGTTTCCAGGTTTACTGGCCACCCTGTAGAAGGGCGAACAAATATAATTTTCTGTATATGTTATTAATTAAGATAAATGAGAAATAGTTTTTATGAATAAAGAAATTCAACCAAATATATTTTGGCACTATAGTCTTTTTAATACCTTTAGTTTTAATGAGCTGATAAATATTATAAAAATAATAAACATATATTATTGTTATGTTACATTATTAATTTTAGCTGACTTTAGCTTGGCCTATGTCTCAGGACTGATTTTTAACCCTTTATTATAAAAATTCCCTTCCATAATTTGTTTATGATTGCCGGTACATCAATGCAAAGAAGGAAAGTAAAGCTCACTTTTCACATAGTAAAATCTCAAGAAACATTATTTATGTTTATACTTGCTGTCCACTTTTTCAACGGATCCAGTTGAGACTGAAGCAATTCTAAAACTTTTGGATTGGGCTCCTCTGCGAGTCCTCGACTTTCAACCTTCAGACCATGGAACTTCAATCTAATCAGAAGTGTTCCTCTACTATAGCCTCTCTTGATTTCAGCACCGCGTCTTACTACCCGTTTGGGTTATACACCCAAGTACTAATTACGCTAATGGGTTAGGGATTAGGAAGGTGTTAGTTTATATGAAGTGGACCCGTATTTATGCAGTGGGAGAGTGGAAAACAACTCTCAGTGCACCCAACCAAGATCGAACCCATATTCTCCCCGTCTTCAGCAGTTTAGTCCAAAACGAGTGTGTGTTAGACCATGTGGCCACCGAAAGGATGCTTCTATTATTAAATTAATATTATGTTCCGTTTGTTAGAGTGTCAAAAACCTACATCGGTGGTCGCANCAAGATCAAATGTGTCCTTCTCATGTTAGATTGGATTGCTGGTGACTGTTAGATCAAGGTATGAATCCTGGTCAGGTGTAATGAGCGTTTTTTTTCTCTTCTGAATGGTTCTCGACTCTTTTCCCACCAATTTGAGTACATTTTTTCAGAAATTCTAAATTTATACTCTCTATTGTTTGCATTTTTTTTTGTCTGTGTAAATAATAATTCTTTACCCATTTCATTTAAAATATTTCTCATTTAATAACATTATAATAATTTCAAAAATCTATTCATTAGACATCTGCGAAGCAGGTTTTTTGAGTTCAAATTGAAGTAAATACTAATTACTAATTTCAAAAAATTATTGAATAACATTCTAGTTGACTGTGATAAGCTTATGATGTTTGATAAAAAGAGTTACACAATATAAAAATACCCACCATTGGATTAGTTTTGGACCCTAGTCCTATAAATTATGTATAAATGCAAGTTCTTCAACAAATTCATGGAACAATAGTTCACCTTCACTATTCCAATATATATCTTTAGTGCTCAAAGTTAAAACATTTGTTATGTATTATCTAAGGGTGCAACTATAGGCCTTTATGAAGGTTTTATAAAGGCTATTTATGAGGGGAAGTGAGGCTTGTTTTCTGGTCATTATGGTAATAATGAATAACCATTTACTTTAAGTACCTAACAAGAATTGTTATTAAAAATATATATTAACATATTTTAAACACATTGTGGAATTTGTAACGGCATACAACCCCATCAATTTTTTCTAGTTTGTTTTGAGTTATTGTATCAAATAATATAAAATTTGAGTCGATAATCATACTATTGAAGCTTTGCAGACCCCTGTAATCTATTAAATATGATATGAACAATGTATAGTATTTTTATTAAATTTTAGAAATCAAACAATCACTCCAAATAGCCGATAAAAGCAAGTCTAGTCTGACAAACCCATTCCAACATTACAACAAACTAAGTGAAAGTAGTTTTTTAGCAGCTAAGCCTTCCCCACCTTCTTCCCCTACAATCCCATAAGTTGCCATAGCTTATAACATCCCATTTTTGTGGGTTATTTTTTTCTAATTATTTTAATTTTAATAGGCCTATGTTTTAAAATAATTTGATACAAGAATACAATATGTGATAATTATTTTTGGCTAATGATTAATAATAATAAAAAATATTGTTTGTGGAGACAATCTTGATTAAAAGTGCTTCCCTCTCTCGTGCCAACAGATTCACAAAGTTCTGTGCGTCCAAAGGCCTCCAAACGGAATATTAAGTAGGTTGTAAAACAGGAAAGATTACATCAACACTGGGAATAGCTAACAATGCAGACAGACTGTGACAAACTCAACTTGTCCTTGACAGAGTTCAATATGAATAACATTTTATAGCACAGGTATTCAAAGCTACATCCCTACCAGGTGGAAACAAAATAAAATAAACAAGAGCCAGCAATCCAAAAACAGAATTGCACCTTATGACTAAATCATTAACAACTACTCCTATATTATTATTATTATTATTATTATTATTTATTATTTTAATTATTATTATTAATTATTATTATTTAAATTATTATTATTATCATTATTATTATTATTATCATTATTATTATTATCATCATTATTATCATTATTATCATTATCATCATTATCATTATTATAATTATCATTATTATTATCATTATCATCATTATCATTATCATCATTATCATCATTATCATCATTATTATTATCATTATCATTATTATTATCATTATTATTATTATCATTATTATCATTATCATTATTATTATTATCATTATCATTATCATTATTATCATTATCATTATTATTATTATTATTATTATTATTATTATTATTATTATTATTATTAGCACCGCGTCTTACTACCCGTTCGGGTTATA
>CABFWO010009223.1:2427-13122 GCA_902155825.1 Timema genevievae
GTGAGGAATGCCAGGCCTCCACCGTGGTTCGGATTCCACGTTAAACTGTAGGTCCTCCATTTCATCTCACAATCACCCTACCATTGCACATTAGAGTAAGTGCGTATAACCCGAACGGGTAGTAAGACGCGGTGCTAATAGTAATAATTATTATTTAGTTTTTTATTAGGTAGTTTTTTTTCAGACTGTTTTTTAAAATTTCAAATAAATAGACCTAAATAAAAAAATTTTAATTAAAAAAAATAATTGATGTGTTTTTACCGCATATTAGGTATATTGAAAGAATTTAAAATAAATTAACTATAAAATTATCAATAACAGGGCTCAGCAACAAATGAATGAGATTATCAACATGGCTGATCATGATGATGATAATGACTGATTATATAAAAAAAATACCATCTTATATTTTAAATAGAGCTCAAATTGCACTGTAAGGATACAAACAGGATTATTTGCTTAAGTGGCTAAGCACAAGCACACCAGCCGTTGTAATGTATTCTAAGAAATCATTAATTTAAAAAAAAAAATTAATAAACCACAAAAAAATCTTAAGTTTTTTCCTTAGAAAATTTATGCTACTAGTTGGCTTATTCTGGAAAGTTTGTTAGTTATGCCTTGGAAGCCATAAATTAATTAACCCAACATTTAAAAAAAAAACTTTAAAGAAGTATTATGATATTACAGAAAAAGTTTATCTGAGAGACTTGAATTGTGTTTAAATTTCTAAATATAAGCTCTAATTTGACACCAAAATTAACATACCAGTAATTGGTTAGTAAAAATGAAGTTAGACATATTTTAAGTAGGTGGGCCTAATGTTAACACTTTTTTTTTTCAAAGTGGTCTTAACTTTTATTGAGAAAATGTTGCATTTGTTCGTAAGCTAGTCATAATTTGTTAAATTAAAACTCAGTAGGCCTAAATATATCATTGAAGCAATACAATGAATGCATGCATATATTTGGTGCATATCAGTATGATATTATTAAATCCTTGTTTAGGCCTGAATCTAAATATATACCTCCAGAAAATTGCATATGTCACCATAGTTTAAGTAGGGTGGCAGGTTTCATGTGTCTTGTTGAATGATTTCACAATTTACTATGGTGTGATGCTTTAAAATCAACTCCAGTTTTTCTTTTGTCCAACAGATGGCTGGAGTACTCTGCTATTGGCAAACAAATAGCTGGAACTCGTTTTATCCCGTTCAAAGTTCCACTTAAGCAGGTATGCTAGCCTATAGTATAAATCCATTCACTTTATTGAGCAAAGAGCTAATCTGAAATGTATGGCATTAAAAAAATCCTCTAAAAGCAAGCTTTAACTATGTACTGGTAACCAAATAGCCGAAGCTGTTATTAATTTTAGAGAGTAATTCACCATCTAGATATCATATTCTGAAAATTGAAAAATGATACTTGGACACGGGAATCGAACCCGGGACCTTTGGCTTAGTACGCCAATGCTCTACCACTGAGCTATCCAGGTGTCGTCCCGTGCCTAGGGTCATTCTTGAAAAATGACACCTGGACACGGGAATCGAACCCGGGACCTTTGACTTAGTACGCCAATGCTCTACCCCTGAGCTATCCAGGAGTCGTTCTGTGCCCAGGGTCATTCTTCACTCATATTTTAAGGCAGAGTCTATGATGGACGTGCGGAAATTGTCAGCTTTATTCACGAGCTATTAGATAACGCAGCCATCTTCGACTCGGTAGTTGGCTTGTTACTGCCACTCGTACAGTTATTATTATAACTGTAGGGATAATATTAAGAATCAAATAGCAGAAGATTCTTAATATTATCCATACAATCCATAGAGTCCACAAAATCGCACTTTTGTTGCCATCAGCTTGTAAAACCAATTTGAGAGCTGGGTTGCTGGGTAGCTTCCTCTATTACCTTTCTGAAAATCATGGCAGAATTCGAGATTGCTTCGTGTTAGTCTGCTATTAGCAGTGATACTTTGTTTGGAACCGTGAACTGTTACTCCACGCGCATGCATTTGACATTGCATTATTGTGACTCTGAATCCGTACATCCGTACAGGTAAATTTTATTATTTTTATTGCATTATTTATTATTTTGACCCTAATTTGTATGAGTAATATATTTTCTCAATTCTTAAGAGATTTTAATTCAATTTTCGATTCATTATTGGCAGTTTTTGAAAATATACTGCCCCAAAAAGTAGGAGCTTTAAAAAAGTTACTACATCGACTTGACAAAGATATACTACATCGACTTGACAAAGATGAATTTGGTGCATTCAATGATAGCGAGGAAGATTAAAGTGAAAATTTAGAGGGTTCTGAAGTTCATAAACCCAAAATTATCATGTTTTATAGTGAAACGAAATTGGGTGTTTATAAGGTTGACGAAATGAAGTGTGTTTATTCTGTAACCAGAATAGTCCGAAGATGGGACTTTGGCAGTATTGTTTTCATATCTGAATATTGCAGGGATAAGTTCATACATAATTTACAAGGATAATACTATATCCAACTTGGCAAGGAAGGACTTTTGAAAAATACTTGCTAATGAGCTTCTGAATGACCATTTGCGTTTGAAAATCCAGCTGCAGAAAGTTCAGCCAGAAGTTAGACTAGTTGAAGGGGGAGCCCAACAAAAATGGTATTTTTTGCAATCAGGGGGGAAAAAAAAGTCGGTTTGATTCAAGTGCCAGTGCAAAGGTTGCGACAACTATGTATGTTTGGAACACGCGGTTTCTTATGTGTGCTCTGAATGTGACAACAGAAAACAAATAATGGACCTAAGTGAAAAATGATTTTGACAGTGACTAGGTAATTGGCGCCTTAACTTAACAAAGAATCTAACTAGTTTGTTTGTCTTGGCAGTTTTAGTTTAGATATAACTTTTTTTTTTTTCAAATTGATTTCGTTAATATTTTTGTATTGTATTCTATGTATGAAAATATTTTGTAATCACAAGTTAGTTCATAAGTAAAGTTATAAGTCAGTTAATTGTAAAAATTATATCATGGTTATAAGTTACTGAAAACATAGGATAAAAAAAATTGCAAGAAAATTAAAAGGGATTTTTCTAAATACGTAAATAACCATTTAAAATTAAAATTAACTTTCTTAAATGTTATAAAAGTACCAATAACTGTGCGAAATCCAACCAAAAACTCCATTAAGATGGTAGCGGATTCAGAGTCTGCGTATGTGTAAATCTGTTGTAGTTGTCCACGCATGCACCGGAGGGTTTGATAAACTTGCTGCCATAGATTTCTCAAAAGATAGCGAGGGATATGTTAATCCAGAGAAATGGCGGGAAATGGTCAGGAATAATATTAGAGTTGCAGCGTAAAGTAGCTTAGCTTGTATTTACTTGAACAAGGTTGACAATATTATGGATATCTCTGTAGCCAAAGATTCTGGTTTCAATTCCCGTGTCTAAGTGTCGTTTTTAAAATAATTAATTATAAAGCATGACAGTATTTTTACCAAAGATAGTTAGTTTCCCCTTATTATGTACACATTGCTATGATATTAAAGGAGAAGTGTTACGAATAAAATAACATGCTGATTTTTGAAAATGGTTAACCTATTTATATTTGAATGATTAAAAATATAATTAACTTTTAATAAATATGTAACAGGTAGATTAAAATTTGAACTAAACAAACTAGACTAAACAAATGTTATTGAATACTAAAAAACAAACAAAAAATAAAACATTATCTTTAAGTACCAGAGTTTTTACTAAATGATTAAATAAACCATATCCTAAGTAGCAGAATTTTGTAACCATTGCATATTATTTGTAATTCTTTTAAAAAAAAAAAGTAATTATTGATACACATTATTTTAGCTATAAAGTAACAATCTTGATTTACAGGACTATGTTGCTAACTAAACAGCTAAATAAAATGTAGGTTACAAGGTCCTATACACCATATTTCTATTGCAAAAATTGCTAGCAATAATTTATAAACTAGTTTATTGTTGCATCATTGTATTCTTTTCATATGTCTCTTATTTCTTCTTTCCTCAAAATACTAAAATATCTTTCACTTCATCCCGAATAATTACAATATTTTCTTTACTGGGCAATTGAGGTAACATAACCCAAAAGAGAAATCCAATATAACCCAACTGGTTTGGTATTTTTTCAACCCTTCAACACCTCTGCTCTCTCGGTAGCACATCTGCTTGATGAGTTGAGGATCTCGGGCTCGAATCAACACACATTCAAATGATTTATTATTCGTGAAATTGATGCGTTTCCCTTCACAGTGATATATTAATGTTAAGGGGCCTGGGTGTTTTGACTGCCCTAGAGTTTAAGTTGGTTTGAAATTTGGGTGCTGATAAAATCATTTGATTTAGAAAGTGCATGTTAAATACTCCTGATAATAATAAATGGACTAAACTAAACTCTGTGCCGTTGACAGTGCTTTAATGCCTTTGACGGGAAGCCGAGGTTCGAATCCTGCCTAGCTGTACTTTGAGTGAGTGTTCTCCCATATTGCTATTTTAATTGGATTTTCCTCATTTTGGGCCTCTAGATTAATGAAAATTTCCATAAAACGCACAACACTGAAAAGAGAATGTTAAAAAAAAGCTTGTGGTGGTCTCATGTTTCTCTTCGAAAACCAAGAGGAAGTTAAATTTTGTCAACCCCTATGTTTTTCTAGATTAAATTGGTCCTGTTCATATCAAACCGGCAAAACATCTTTCAAGAAAAAATACCCCATCTCATATCTTTAACACTCTGCCCCCCCCCTCCCCTCTCTTACCCCCCAAAAAAACTTCTAATATAAAAGTTTTTAATCCTATTTCAATTTCCTCTTTTTTGGCTTTCTTTTCAGATAGCCGCGTGGGATAGTTTTCTGTCTTTCTGTCTCTTTCCCCTTCTTCTTTCTGCCTTGTCTTCTTGTTTTCGTTAGGAATTCTTTTGTCTGCGGGATGTTGTTTATTGGGAGTGGGCCACCGCCCGTAGATAGAACTTGTCCCTCCTTCAACCCCTAGTCACAAAACAACCCCGCTGAACTTGAGGGACGTTNTGTTGTTTATTGGGAGTGGGCCACCGCCCGTAGATAGAACTTGTCCCTCCTTCAACCCCTAGTCACAAAACAACCCCGCTGAACTTGAGGGACGTTGAACATGCCTAGGTAGTAGACCTCGTCTCGGTACCCGTTAGGAGTATACGCATACTATTAACTATGTTAGTGGTCAAGGGATGAAGGAGGTGGAATTTGTGTGGAGGAAACCGGGGAAACTATTTAGGAATAAACACGCTCGAACCCTGATCTCCCTGTCCTAGAAAACCAGATTAGTTGAGCCTGTCATTCAGACCGCGTGCTCACCTCAAATTATTGACTTCGTTTTGCACAAACACAAAAATAAACAATTTAATATTTTGTCGCTAACTCACTTCGGTGACCGCATGATCTAAGGTGCTACTCTCGCAGTAGAATAGACTACTGATGACAGGGAGATCGGGATTCGATCCCAGTTGGGTGAACCTAGTGTGGTTTTCCCTAAACAGTTTCCTATTACCTCTCCACTCAAATGCGGGTACACTTCCTCTAAATTCAAACTTACAAATCCCAGGCCCATTAGCGTAATTAGTACATAGGCGTATAGCCCGAATGGGTAGTAAGACGCGATGCTAAAAAAATACTAGAAGTTTTAAGTTTTTTATTGCTATTTTGCTGTCAACGACAGTCTAAAAGGGAATGAAAAGAATAAAAAATAAGGAGGGTGAAGTAGATAGAGTAAATACACCCTAGATGGGAAACCATTCTCCCAGTACACCCGACTAGAATTCGAACCCCCTCCCCTGCCATCGGCGACTAAGGTGCAACATGATTCACACTCCTTGAATGCTAGACCGCCGCCGTGGGTAATATTCACTCAGTAAACAGGACTTGCATTTTAAAATGTAAGATTATAGTGTTGTGTTGTTAAGACCGGGGTGCTGAGACGCGTTGAAAACGTTCACAATTCCCGCTTTGCTTAACACTTCATATGTTATTAACACATGTTTCACACCAAATTGGAGGTGAAAGGTGAGTACAAAGAAAAATTGTGTTTTTTAAAAGTGTTCTTCCTACCAAAATCTAACCAAAGATATAACTTATGTGGTCTTTATAAAACGGTAAGTGTGTAAGTGGCTGCTATCTCATAGATACATACATGCACACATACATACACATATACATGCATATACACATAGGGCTACATACATACATACATACATACATACATACATACATAATTATATACTCCGTTGCCTAGTAGGCTAGTCCCTTTAATCCACACACTCATCCCCTCAACATGCACAAACTAACGTAACAATCTTCTTACACATAGCCTATTGGATTCCCAGCACCCATTCATTATTGAATCTGACCATATAAGTTTTTCCACATAGCTACATTTCTTAGATATCTCATTCCAACCGCATTCACCTTGCTATTGTGTTTCTCCTGACAAACCCACACTTCACACCCATAAAACAATGTTGGCGTTAACACACTTTTATATACTGCCATCTTTGCCTCTTTAGATACTACTTCATTCTTTGCTATACCTTTTTAAACCCCACTTTAAAAATCTCAAATTATGTGTGATTAAAAATAAAATAAAGACACTACTAACCAACACCAACAGTTAATTTCAAAGAAAATAAAACTCATAAACAAAACATATTCTATCTCAGTTTTTTTTAAGCATGAACACATCCTTTTAACTTCAGCTTATAGGCTACACATTATATTTTACTCGCGTATTAGTGTCATTAAAAAAAATCTGTCTCATATTTTAAATTAAATACAAAAATGTGAAAACACACCCTTAGTACACTTTTTTGCTGTCGATGGGTTGATATCATGGATGGATGATGAGGTGTTGGTCGAGGGGGCTGGCGTTGGGTTTATATTGATGCCCGCCGTTTTTTTTGTCTTGTCTTCGTAGAGCGGGTGGCTTCACAGAAGACGTCTGACGCACATTCAAACTTTTTTTTAAAAGGATTTTCCCGCGGCTTAAGTGATTTTTAGTCGAGGTCTTTAAAATGTTTTCGTCACGGTCCTCAACACGAGGTGGGGTTGGCCGCGATGTTGCCAAATCTTTTCTTACTTGAGTAGGAAGCTCTAACTTACATCCCAAATTTTGATGTATTCAATCTCCACCTGTGGGGCACTTGGTCCTAAGGCACCCTTCCTTCTCCTGTTGTCTGGGATTTACTGGTGACTGGGAGCTCGGGACTCGAATCCCAGTTGGGTGTATTAAGAGTGACATGTCCTAAATGGTTTCATATTCTTCTTCATCGGAACTCGTAGCCATTCTTTTTCCGTATCCCGACTGTTATCCTATAGTGTAAATATGCGAGTAGTTGGGATGGATAATGAGATGAAAATAATAACAATTCGTGGATACATAGTTTCCTTTCGACTCACGGTCATTATGTTGGAGTTTCCCCAAACTCTATGAGCAATTTTCTCTTCGTGTCTCGGTGCAGTAAAAATGTATTCTGCGATAGGCTGGCCACGAGTGATTCGGAGTCTGGAAGGGCTCCTCCAGGTGTTAGTGATCCACACTCGTGCTAAACGTAAAAACACTGTGTGGAAAATAACGAGAAGGAATTTTCTAAAAAATACATCGGCATTAACCTAGAGTTGTGTTAAAAAGTATATAATTCACTTGGTCCAGCTTGAACTTTGACCCTCTTTGTCGAAAGTCAAACATGTCCTGAATTTTGTTGACTGTTGAAGGCAAATGGTTAGAGCCCACATAGGGATCAGGTATATCTAGATGACAGGTATACCTAAGGACCAAATTCATTTGGGGTCAAGAACACGTGGAAATCAATTTCACTTGGGATATGGATACTGATTGAACCATTTTCAATCGGCTCATGTAGGAAGCTATTTGAATTGAGACGTAGGTAATATAGAAATCGATTTCAATTAGGACATGAATACTGTAGGAACCCATTTCATTCTGGTACAAGATACGCCTACGAACTATATTCACTTTATGTTTACTTTTAGGACTGTCTCATAAATAAGTTTATTTCTATAGCAACCCGACTTTGTGTTTATATTCTATTGATATTTTCTCCAAGAAATTTATGTAATTTTTCTAGTTTCGTCTCATTCAATGTGGAAGATGTTTCGCTCCATACTTCCTTTCAAATACAACGCCTCACCCACCCCTCTTTTTGTTGTTGTGTGTTACATATTTAGTTCTAATCATTTTCTGTATAAATGCTTAAGAAAATATTTTAAAAAATGTATATTTTCAAAATAGCTTTTATTATTTGAGACCTTCGTTCTCCATCTGTACTCTTGGCGGGGGTCTGCCCTTCCCCCGTCACGGGCCGCCAACACATTATCTTACTGCTGTCGAGGGTTGATTTGGGGGAGGGGTAAGTGGTGTTAAAAGAACTACGAGGAACTCAAAATGAGAGGGACCCCGAATAATGTTGAAGTGGAGACTGTCATTGGTATTGGGAGAAGTAGAATCTGACACTTTAACACCCTTCTAGCACTTGGGATCTATGGGGATCTCGTTACTAAAGTCTGATTTTCATAGGAAGCTCGTTATTTGATAACTGGAAACTCATGAAGCCACAATACCATTTGTAATTACATTCTTAGTCCGTTTAATTAATAATGTAAACAATTTGTTTTAACTTATACATATGGAAGTATTATTGGAAGCCTTTGGTAACTTTTTAAATAACTTTGTAATTAATAAATCAATTAAGACATATTTATAGAATGCCAAGTGACTTTTAATTGATGTTGATAGTCAAAAGTAGGTTTAATTTTGAAATCAGAGTTTAGTGAAAGTTTATTGGACACGCTTAGAGCCTGATTTGGATTAAAAATCATCCCCAATAACCCATGAGGGGCTACTCATGCTCAAAGGCATTATATCTTAACTATATGATGAACTAGCTTTCATATCTGAGCTCTTTAGGCTCATCTCGGAATATAGGATATGCATTCGGACAAAGGCTTCAGGCTTATATAGTAGTCTAGTTGGTTGGTAACAGGTCAGCATGGTGTTTGGGTCACTCTGTATATGGTAGGATAGCACGGTGTTTTAGTCACTCTGTATGATTCCCTTATGCTGGCGGGGGAGGTCTGGCTTGAACCCTCTTTAGGGTTGCGTGAGAATTGCGCGTGCGCAAGCCAGGCTGACCGGTGCGGCACGGCGCCTCAACTTACGTCTTGCCGGTATATCTCTCAAACTTTGTACCCACAGACGTGTGATAGCTATTTTACGGCCTTTTTCTTAGTTTATAATAATTATAATAATAATATGAATAATAATTATTATTTGTAATCCATTAGTGTCATAAATACAAATACAATTTTTAAATCAAATGAAATATAAACAAAAGGATAGCCAAAGTGATTAAGATGGCATTGTTTCGAGAGATTAAGAAAATAATAATAAATAAACGGTAGATTTAGTAGTTAATTGATTAAATATAACGGCCAAAACTCTGGCGCTTGGTGAGCTGTTTCTTCTCGCGTCTTTCAAACAAAGGACTCCATCAAGGTTCCACCATCATCTAATCTCGTCCTATCAATAATTTTATTTTTAAAAGTTCTTTATAAAAACAAAATTACGGACTAGTTTACTTGATGTTCTTTAAAAATGTATATATTGTACAAATATTTAAATAGAGGGACAATTAAAATGTATGTTACCCGCTTCTGTGCCCGCATAGTCTAAGGCGTTACTCTCGCAGTAGACGAGACTGTTGATGACGGGGATATCATGGTTTGGATATCGATCAGGTGTACCGAGGGTGGTTTTACAATATAGTTTTCTCACTCTTCCTCCATGCAAATGCGGGTACATTTTCTATAAATATAACCTTACTCATCCATAAAACCAGAGTAATTAGTATATACGCGTGTAAGCCTAACGGGTAGTAAGACGCGGTGCTAAAAAAAGTATATATGTTTCTCTAAGCTCTATCAAATTACAGTCGCATTGTTCACAAATTACCGTAGGTATGCATCACCGCAAGTTTTGAAAACTGGGTTTGACTCCTGATGGGATTGAAAAAAAGAATCATTGTTTGGATTGGGATTTCACAGTGACATTTTTGTTTTAATTCACGTTTGAACACAAGTTTTTTTGAGAACAGTTTAATTTATGTAGTGGATATGAGTGTAATTCGAGGAAATGCACCCATATTAGCGGGTATAAGAGATGTTAAAACCACAGTGATAAATCACACGTGGAAAACAATCTCCATTACAACCGGCCGAGATTTGAACCCGTCCTTCCCTCCTCTCCATTATATTCTGACTGACTCCTTAGACATTGTGATCACTAATACGGGTCACTTCCCTGAGGAACGTAAAGGTGTTCCACCACTTTGCAATCAAAGACTTGTCCTCTTGGGGAGACGCCAATATGAGCACCGCCATTCCACCCAAAATGCTACGGTGTGGCTGTAAATGGAAGGGTGTCTTGCGGTAGCGTCATAGGAAACTGTGGAAAGTTGTCTCAAGGCAGCGGTCCGGTCCATGCCATCCCGTCATCACTCGTGGTGCGCTTCACAGCCAAGCTAGTACTTTAATCTTTAAAGCCATTCGCCAATCAAAATTTGTTGTTCTTCCTTCTGTGGAGATGACGGTAAGGTGGAGGAGGGGGCATAAAGGTAGGAGAGGAAAGGATGTCGGGAGTGGTA
>CABFWO010009226.1:0-13111 GCA_902155825.1 Timema genevievae
TGTGCCTCTGTGCCGACAAAACAAGGCTGCTTGACGTACACTACCGTAATAAAGCTGAAGTCATGTATCCATGCGAAGCTCTAGAGCTGCGAGTGGTAGTAATGCCCTTAACCGAAAGAGTTTGACACGTCTGCTTTAGAGCACGTGACCCCCGGTACGGGCAGTATGGAAGAGAGTGTACTGCAGAAAGCAACTAATCCAGTCATAGCTTGTACCCACCTTTTAAAACAAAGAAACGATCGCACAGCCTGATATGTTAGTACGTCCACACGACTGTTTGTGTGTGTATATTGGCCGATGTTTATTGGCAGAATGAGAACCTACGTATGTTGCAACCTAGCCTGTAATTATCGACAGGGCGGGTCACGTGATCCCGTACGCCATCATGCCTGGCTGGTTAGCCCATGATGGATGTCTCCAGTATATTGCGTGTGGCTCTACTTCATTAGTATCATTACTCTGCCTTCAAACACGACAACTACGGGGAAAAGCTTTCATTGGTTTAGGGAGTGTTTTCATAACAATAACTGTCTGATACAGGGCATACAACTTAGCAACAAAAATAACCCTCCAATGTATGTTGTAAGACACAGATAGCATGTACTGTGTTCAGTTCGATAGCTATCGGCCCCGTGGCGTAGTGGTCAGTTCACCTGGATATGATCTTAGAGGTCCCGGGTTCGATTCCCGGCTACTACTTCGGGTATTTTTCCCGAAAAGAAAATTACCTCAACAGTCAGCAGGGTTTGGTTAATTGGGCTTAAGTTAGGTTTAATTGTTTCCACTGGTTCCACACACTCATACTCACTATCACCATCATCTCAGCTCATCGGGACATGGAAAGAGCCTCCACGAAAAGATTGTACTATTAGTACATTTGGGCGTCCCCTCGGTAACGGTACATTAGTACTGACTGATCTTTCCACTATTGGGCTGCGAATGATGTAGCCCAGACGCGTAATGTTATTAATATAGTTTGCCAGTTCAGTCAGACACCTTGGTCCAATAGGTAACGTGTTTGCCAACTGAGCTAACGGTACCGGCGTCTATTCCCGGAATGACCAAACAATATATCATTGCTGAAATGTGAGTTTATCATTTCACAGTGATGAATAACGGCCAGCAGGGCTATTATGACCACGACGTAAAACCAATTTGCGACCGTTAGCAGAGAGATGCTAGATTTTGCGTCAAAAGTTATCATGGCCGACCACTTTGCGAGCGCAAATATTCTCCTAGTAGAGTGACACTAAGTTGAGCAGACATTTTACTTGTTGTTTGGTTTGCGTTATGAGGTTATGTATGCTAGGTTTGGTAATTTATTGGTTTTTTGTGTTACCTGATTTAAACTTGCTATCTCATTAGCCCTCTATAAATATCTCAAAACGTTTGTATATGTGTTTCACATAATCTAGCTTTTAATATAGGCCAAAAGGGGGATAGTACGCTTACACTGAATGTTAAAATAATATTTTCTTTGAAACAAAATATTATCATGAATGCATTTTTATTCACCATCAACATACAGATAATTGGGACATTCCAATATTAAGATTAATTGTTTGTAGGTTTTATAGTAAGTAGTAGGCTTAAACATAATTGGAATGGAAGTAGTCTGTTGACCCGCATTATGGGGAAACATTGACCAAGATGTTAGTCTCTTTAGTCTGATTTTCATATGGTGGGGAGGTTGGAATTTGAATCCTAGTTGGGTGTGGTGAGTGTTTGTTTTTTTCTAAAGGTTTTCTCACTCTCACTCTACACAAATCCGAATACTTTTATTCTATAACCCTACCTTTATCATAAATACCCTATTAGTGTAAAACACGGAGATAGACCAGATGACAAGTCAATAAAAAGTAATTTAAATGCTTAAGCTGCCTCAACAAAACTTTAATAATGTAAGCCTATTTAAAATGAATCGGACATACAGTGAGTTGTAGGCCTATGAAATATTGCAGCCAAGACTGAAAATAACTAAAATAAGCTTAATGTTTGCATGCGGTTTGGCTTAGGCCTAGGTTTTTAAATCATAAAAGTTTACTAAATTTATCTAAAACAAAGAGTAGCCTATTTATCCTGAAGTGAATAGTTTGCATAAACAACTCATTCTAAAGAAATATAATATCCTTATTCTTAATTACTTTAACAAAAGTTTCAAGAATTCCCTTTAAATAAAAGATGCGTTTTATTATTTTTAACCATCCAAACGATCCGCTCGCTCACTTTATTGTTAACTTAGTAGGCTTACTGGGTATGAATCCCTATTGTTTTGACATTAAGTTGTCGAAAATAATCAGTGTTAACTATGTTTGGGAGTTCTTGAACGCTTTCATCAACTTTAAACAACTAGTCTTACTTTCTAAGACCTTCACACAACATATTTGATTCAATCTTGAACGTGAGAACCTTTTCGAAACTGTAAATTAATTAAATTAGCACATATTATGTATGTTCAAGTTGAGTACCGCATAGATAGATTTTCTCTATCTAGCCTCAAGTCAATCAAACAAAATAAAAATTAAAAAACTTTGCTGTAGACTTATATATTCAAACGTTCACCTTCTGATTTGGCTAAATCGAGAAACTTTATAATGTAGGCTTACTAGGAAAGTAAAAATACGAAATATTAGTCTAATGTTTTAAAAATATTGTTATTGAAACAAAGTTTTAAAAGGCATACATTTTTTTAGTTATAAATTAAAGTTGTTTTAGAGTAAAATAAATATAAGGATAGGTCTACATTATAAACGGTTGAAATTATTTTTAGTTAATAGAATATGAAACACTTGTTCCAGTATCAACATAATTATATGAAGAATAAAGCATTGGGTCGTAAAGCATACATGTTACAAAAACATTCTTTTTTTATTGGCCAACTTCTCATACTAATTCATTTTCCCGTGAGATTACAATTTGAATGTTTATTTCACATTATGATTTTTTGACTAAAATATGTTGTGTGTATTGAATTATATAGGCTTAGTATTTTTTTCATTACAAGCTGTAGGCAAATAAAATGATGCAAGAGATTTATTAAATCAAACTAGTTTAACTCCTTCTTGCAGATAATGTGACTTGTGATCAGCTGTTTGGGAAAATAAAAATATATGAATAATGTTCAGTCATGAATACCACAATCCTTGAAATAAATTTACCTAATTTCTAGCCGCTAACTTCTTAAAAGGTAATATTCTTAGGAAAAGTGTTGCCAACTGTTGAGGCAAACTTATTTTATTCTGCGCGTTGACTCTAGAAGCAAAGTCGAAGCTAAAACTAGCGGACGATACAAAGTGTGGTGGTCACAATAACCCAAACGCTATATTTTCTTCGAAAGAAAAGTTACTAGCGGTAACAACTAGCTTTGCGTCGAATGGTCATAATAGCCCTGCATACATAGTCTAAAGCGCTACTCCCGCAATAGAATATACTGCCGATGACGGAGAGGTCCATGTTATAATCTCGGTCGGGTGTAATAAGGGTGGTTTTTATAAAATTGTTTTCCACTCTCCCTCCACGCCAATGTGGATACACCTCCTATAAATGTAGCCTCCCAAATCCCTAAAACAACTAGCGTAATTAGTACATAAGCGTATAACCCGAACGGGTAGTAAGACGCGGTGCTAAAAAAAACCCCGGCCAAATTGTCTGTTCTTTGCTTAAGCTAATTTATAAGTCAGTGGCTGATATAATCAGTCGATTCAGAAATTGTACGTTAAATACCTCCGGTATCTTGTCTTGTTATAAAATAAGTCCATAAATATTACAATATAAATTCAGGTTTCATATTCACAGCTATGGCTATCATATCAACAAACACATATTAGAAATTCGCGAATATAGAGCATATAGTAACAAATAAAAGTTGCAAATTCACGAATGAAAATAGCACGATATTACGAATAAACAAATATAGATGGCAAATAAACGGATATCGATGGTGCATACTGTACACGAATATACACGGCAAGTTTACGGATACAGTTTGAAAAATTACGGCTACATGCTAAAAGTCATGAATGCCAACTACAAACTCAACGAATACGGGATACAAATTCGCGTATTCAGAATTTAAAATGACGATTACAGTTTGGAAATTCACTAATACAGTAAGCACATCCACGAATACAAGCTTAAAATTCACAAATAAAGAATGTAAATTCACGAATGTTTGATGCAAATTCACGGATGCATGATGTAAAATCGCAATACAGGTTACAAACTCACTAATATTTGGAAATTCACGGATACAAAAGACACACTCACGAATACATGTTTCAAATTTACTAATAGTTATTAAAAAAATGCATGGCTACAGACAGCAAATTCACGAATAGGCCTACCTGATTCCAAATCACAAATAGGCCGATCATATCTAGAGATTTGGACGCCAAATTAGTAATTATTAAATTAATATTTCAACAACAAAACGTGCCTTTGAGCCCATATATATACACACCCCAAGTGTGACATGGTTTTATTTACCTCAAAATAAACTAGTTTTTGTTTATAAATGGGTTCAAAATTTAAAAATATAGGTCTACGGTTAAACATTTTAATATTTTTTTTGTGTAATTTTGAATTTGAGTTTCAAGACAATTTTCTATTTTAGAACCTAGTCACACATCTTAGCTAAGTGATTGTTAGCGCGTCAGCCTAGGCCCCGGGTTTGAGTCCTAGTAAAACCCAAAAGAAATGTATAATTAATGACATAGAATCCCCTTTCATAATATTTAATGGACGGCTGGAGGAATGGCTCTTGATAGCTAAGTTAGTTTGTAAATCGTATGAAGAGATAATAAATCGATTCAGGACAGCAATGTTTTATTAGGGATTTTTTTTGCACCACATCTACCTGTTCGTGTTATACGCATTTGTACTAATGTGCTAGTGTTGAGGAAAGCTGAATTTAGAGAAAGTGTACCTACATTTGCGTGGGGTAGAGTGAAAAACCATTTTGTAAACAACACCCTCGTTACACACGACAGATCATTCAGCCAACGAAGCGGGTTTAGTGATAGTTTCTAGTTCGGATCGTCGTCGGTGGCCGGCCACTGGTAGTTCCACCTGAGCAACCTCACCCTCCACCCGCCAGGTGGCAGCGCGGTAGCGGCCGATGTTTGTCGCAGTAAACACACACACACACATACAAGACATCCAGAAAGAGCCTCGCGCCGCCCCGGTGACGTCATAACACGCACAACACCGGCGATTACCGACCACTACCTACAGGATAATAGCGTGGGGGGTGAGGGGGAGAAACATCAAAGAGACTCGCCGACTGACCCCACCCCCCCACTCCCCTTTCCAAACCGCTTTGCCCACCAATCATCATTGCCGACAGCGAGTGAACTCCTACCACCCTTCCGGCATATCTTACAAACTCTTTTATCCCACAGGATGATTCTAAATCATGTTCACGCGAGAGCGAAAATATAGGGTAAGTGCGGCTAGTCTACAAAAGGCGGGTTAATTGGGTAAACAATGGCTCAGCCGTCTCAAGTTTTAAAACGTGCAAACGTGTTTATCCAGTAGTTCTGTGAACAATATAATATTTAGCTCTCCTTATGTTTTTAAGTTAAGAAAATTCAAGATGGAATGGAAGGGGATGCGAGAAAAGGCCAGTGTTTTTGCAGTTTTTATGGCAAATTATTATATATTTTTTGCCAAAATAAATCAAATATTGCTCGAGTAAAAACATAGAGTTTAATTTTCTTCACATTTTGACCTCAAAATTTCTTGAATATCTGTCCAGGGTGTCCTAGAATAATTTAATGACAACTTTTTTTCTTCGATTAAAAAGTTTGTTAGATAATGCCGCCGTGCTTATGACAGATATTTAAGAACTGTTGATATCAACGTATGAATAAAATAAAACTCTGTGTTTGTGCTGGAGCAATATTTTATTTATTTTAGCAAAAAAAAAAAGTTTTGCCATAAAAACTGCAAAAATACTGGCCTTTTCTCGCATCCCCTTTCATCCCACCCTAAGGGAACGGAATTTCATAGATCTGCTCGATGAGAAGCCCAAGTTCAAATAGTTTGAATAATTTAATTAATGCTTGTGGAAGGTTTAGCCAGTCCAACTAAATAATACAGATTGTGTTTGAAGTTAATAATTTCTCTTGGTGATAGATTTAGACAGAAAACAAATTAATACTATATTCAAAATTAGCCTATATGAATGACCAACATCTATAAATAGATAACCATATTACAAAACTATATACATAGGTCGTTCTGCCTAAGTTATAACAATGAACAGTGCCTGCCTAATTTCATCAAAGTAGGTTAACGGATTTGACAGTAATTGTGGAAGAGACAGTCGGATGAAATGCCAAAAGATCGAGATAAAACAAGACCTCAATTCAGTCGGTCAGAAATGTTGATAAAATAGGTATTTTTCAACCACCGCACAGCTTACTCTCCTTCTTCGACCAGTATCAATACGACATAAAGTAGATCCCATCTGCGTTTTAGCAAGGATGTCACTCGGGGAACTGGAAACTACCAACTCTGAATAATTAGAACCATTATGAGTTGTTTTATTTTACCATAAAGAGAAACTTTTGTAATCTTCAACATTCAGTGAATATTGACGTTATATTTAACCCCAGACCCCAAAAAATGAGTCTTACAATTATGTATGTATCAATGTATGTATGTCCTCATGTATGTCTGTCTTTAGGAATTAGTTTCGTGGATTTTATTCGCTCTTGATATTTAGTAGAAGTTATGTGGTCATAGCCAAGGCCATGGCCAAGGAAGCTTTCAACAAGAAGAGAATACCGCTGTCCAGCAAGTTGAGTCAGGAAAAAACTGAGGAAATGATACATTTGGAGCATCGCACTGTATGGAGCAGAAACTTGGACTCTCAGGAAGATGGAGAAGAAATATTCTGAGAGCTTTGAAATGTGGTGTTGGAGAAGACTTGAGAAGAGCAGGTGGACAGACAGGGTGACAAATGAAGAAGTCTTAAGAAGAGTGGCCGAGAAGGAAACCATTTAGGATGTGATTCCTCGGCGCAAAGGAAACTGGATCAGACACATCTTTGTGAGGAACTGTCTTCTGCACGACGTCATAGAAGGAAAAGGGGCTTAGGAAGAAGAGGATTCGAATACTAGATGATTTGAAGGAAAGAAGAAAACTCTGTGAGTTGAAGAAGAAGGCAACGGACAGAGCGTTTTAGTGGTCTGAGTTCACTGACAAAGGAATAAACCTGTCTGAGCCAAGATTAAGCGTACGTAGCTTACTGAATATATTTTGAAAATTTGTAATTTCTTAAAAATGGTTTTAATGTTTTTTAATGGCTATTTGGAGAGTGTTTTGCCTGATGATTAATTATTATTAGCATCGTGTATTACTGCCCGTTCGGCTTATACGGATTTACACTAATGTTTAATGAGGGTGATTGTGGGATGAAATGGAGGAGCTACAGTTTAACGTGAGATCCGAACCACGGTGGAGGCCTGGCATTCCACAAGTTGTGATTATTACACGTCTTGTCAGAGGTGAAGGAAGAGTTTGGCAATCAGATATATCTGTGCCGGGACCGAGGATTGAACCTCGGACCCTCAGCACAGAAGTCTGACATCTTACCCCTAGACCACCAGGTCACCTACCCGATAAATAAGAATGTATTCTCAGTAAAAAAATATGTAATTTAAAAAAAATAGGCTATTGCAAATTTGTTTGAAATTTTTATCTGAAGATATCTGTGACTATCACAATGTTTGTTTTCCTTAGGAAAGAATTACAAAGGGGTAGTTTGATGATAATTGACTATTTAAAATGTTGTAAAAAACTACACATATAATAGACTATGTGATAAAATTTGTGAGATTGTGTAGTACCATTTATTTTGATACAATAGAAATGTATAGCTCTAAAATAAATCTCAAATAAGATTATGTTAAACAGTGTCAGGGGGGAATCATGCACTGGAACCTTTTTGAGAAAACAAAATTTGTTCTCAGCGTTATAAGTTCAATTTTGTTTTTATTTCAAAATATGTATTTTTTAAACTAGTCTTTTTTTATTTTTTATTCAAAAGCTGTTTAAAATGATGAAATTAGGTGTATCAAATATTCCACAACTATTAACTAAAGTGCTTGGTTTATTATATTTGACTCAGCCACTTGCAATAAATGAACGTATACGATCAACACGATCACTTGAACACTTTCTAAACTATTACTTATTTAATACTTTACACACAAAAAAATTCAAGTGGCAGTTTGTTTTTATTTATTTACTTCATATCTTATTGTCTTAAGGTTTTAAATGTATCATAAATTAATGATGGACTAGTTCTGAACCATTATATATTTTATCCATCCTGTAGTAAACACCACTATACCAGCTTTGTTATCATACTGTAGTAGACACGACTATACCAGGTTTGTTATCATACTGTAGTAGACACAACTATACCAGGTTTGTTATCATCCTGTAGTAGACACAACTATACCATCTTTGTTATCATCCTGTAGTAGACACAACTATACCAGGTTTGTTATCATCCTGTAGTAGACACAACTATACCAGCTTTGTTATCATCCTGTAGCAAACACAACTATACCAGGTTGGCTATCATCCTGTAGTAGACACAACTATACCAGCTTTGTTATCATCCTGTAGTAGACACAACTATACCAGCTTTGTTATCATCCTGTAGTAGACTCGACTATATCAGGTTTGTTATCATCCTGTAGTAGACACAACTATACCAGCTTTGTTATCATCCTGTAGTAAACACAACTATACCAGGTTTGTTATCATCCCGTAGTAGACACAACTATACCAGGTTGGCTATCATCCTGTAGTAGACATAACTATACCAGGTTTGTTATCATCCTGTGGAAGACAGCACAACTCCCAAGTTTGGCCAGAGTGAACGTACTATGATCAGTGGCCATTGTGAAATAAACCTCCCATACTACGACCAACCTTGAAATATTATTGATGGCAGCTATAAACTATTAATAATGTCTCGGAAGAATTCTTCTCGTATGTTAACAGTATGTAATCGTCTGAATCTGATAGTGATATGTATGAGACTCAGACAATTACCGTCCTCTTCTACCACATCACGCAAGACAAACTACCGGCTTCGTCCATCTTTCCATTTAGTTGCACGGAAACTTAGCCCTGCGTTGCTTTACTTTACAATTATGTTTGAATTTGTCTATATTTGTATATTATTAAATTAAATGACACTTTATTCCTTCATGGCGATTCTTTTGAAAAGTTAATATCTATAAAAAGTGTTTTATAAAAGAGATAACATAATTAATATTAATACAATTTTTTTTTCCATTGCCTATTATTACTCGTCCGGGCTATTCGCATTTGATTACATTAATAGGATAGTGATAGGGCAGTTAGAATCTAGTTAAAATGTACCTTCATTTTCCGTGGAGGGATAGTGGGAAACTATTTAATTAAAACTATCCTTGTTACAGCTGGCCAGATTTCGGACCTTGACCTCTACGCCTCCTTCGAACCAGACTAAAGGAGCTTGAGCATGACGTTTAATCCGTGTGCCTACGGATACATGATTTTTTCTTTTTCTTTTTACGAGATCAATATCATACCTAGCCCAGGCTGGTGGACACGTGGACAAAAGTGTCAGTCTCGTCTTGTCTGACTCATTGTTGATGGAGAGATGAGAGTTAGAATATTGGGCTAGGCATATTAAATAGCTTTTTAATATATTTCCTCAAAATTAAAACTAAATATTTAAAACATTAAACTGATGAAGAACGTGTGTAGCTTGCCTTTTTGTCTACGAACTACGTTTTAAGGCCGTGCCTACCTACTAATCTAGTGATATAAACAAACATTTTTACCAAGAAAATGATTTAATTATTCAATATTGTAAGACCCTGCTTAATTGAGTAACATATCTGGTCATCTTCACGCATTTTTATGGAATTTTCAAACCATGTAAAAATTCGTTAATCAAATATTTTTCTTAAAATATTTCTGTTTTAAATGCATTTTAAGTTGGAGAGCAAAAAGTATGCACGGATATATTTATTCTATTTGTGAAATTATAATATATCGTGCATATTTTTCCGGCCACATAATGTAGCCTATAGTTTATTCGTGTTTTTGAGTGTATTTTTAGATTCGTGCTAAGTTTAATAAATACGACGATATTTTATACATTCATGACTAGAGTGTAGATAAGTGACAGCTAGCAGAAGAAGTCCATTTGTGGTTTTCTGTCACTTTTACCAATCAAAACTTTCTCAATTTGTTTTTAATCATGTTTTAATTTTAAGCATTTTTACATTATTGAAACATGAAATTATGAAAATCACCATTTGGATGTGTGTTTTTTTGTGTGGAAGTAGCGTCTATAGTTCACTTAGAAATGCTTTACAACTTAGGGCTGTTTATGACGTCACACACACCGTTTTCGTTTGTGTTCATACTCATTTGTTTGAAAAAAAAGTCTTATTTCGAAACAAATTATTTTTATGGCTTTTTGTCTAAGTTATTAAAATAATTATTTATTTTGGTAGCCAATTAAACAGGATACAAGAGCGAATATTTTAATTTATTATTTCAGGCATTAAAACATCCCTTGTTGCCATAACTTAGCTATAAAAAGCATAATAATTTTATTAATATTTGTTATTCTTTCAATAAGTTGCGAAAAAGCCAATGATACATACAGTAATTCCTATTAAAGTATTATTAGAAGCGTTCACTAACACCTTTGATAGATAATATATTACTAAGAGAATAATAACTATCTCCATATTAGTGACTTCTAACCAATGTTTGCAATAACACTCTTCTGCTAGCTGTCAGCTACCCCCACTCCTTCGGCGAATGGATTGTACCTGTCCTGGTTATCCGCCATTCTACACAAATGAGGTAGGGTTAAAGAAGGTATAATTTAGAACAAACGATCCCACATTTGCGTGGCGGTATCACAGGAGGGAGCTCTGAAACAAGTGTTTATGTGATCTTAAGCTTAGTACGCACTTGGAAATATTGTTGGCCAACTGTTCCCCAACTGTTCTCCAACTGTTTCCCAACAGTTTCCCAACTGATGGCCAACATGGGAAACAGATTGTTGTCAAACATTAAAGAAACATTGTTTCGCGTTCAGACTACAATGATGAAACATTTGATTCCCGTACAGAGTTCAGTTGAGTGAAAAATGTCTGCTGAGGATGCTGCTGCTATGGCTTGTGCTTTGTATATAGTTAGGAGCTGTTCAAGAATACAGAGAAGAAGAAAATGGTGGAAGGTTCATGTTCATTTACACTAACTGAAAACTGTCCACATATTTTATTAAAAACATCCTGTTTTTGATACGATTTTTACAGTCCTCAATTGTCAAATCCCACAACAGTGTATTTGTATGAAATATTTCAATCAGTTCCAGAGTTTTTTCGGCTGACCACGACATGACAAAAGGAGATATCAGTAACTGATGTACTCGGGGTGGTATGCAAGAACGTGTAGTGAATGCTTAGTGGACAGATAATGTGGTCCCGAGAACACTATCTCTCCTCCACCTTTTAACCTAGGATGACGCAAGCAAACCCAAGCTAGTGTTAACAAAGCATCCAAATAGCAGAGTCAGACCGGCATAAGTTACTTACTCTCGGAAATATTGGCCAACATTGTTTTTTGTAACACATTTGAAATGGATCACGGGAAACATGTTTTCCTCACTGGAAAAAAAAAAGACTATTTGTTTGCAAACTGTTTAACTGTTTCCCATTGTTTCCCAATTGTTTACCAACTGTTTACAAACTGTTTGCAAACAATGTTTCCAGCTTCCCGGGAAATATTTCCTAGTGTGTACTAGGCTTTATATGGATGATTCAGTAACCAGTTTGAGAACAAATATGAGAATTAAGACAAATTTTAAAGAACTGTTTTTAAGGGATGCCATTTTTGTATTGGCTCTGGGTGCCACCAAACCGCATCAACCCTAGTTATTCCTCTGGGACGAGTAAGGTAGATTTTCATAGGACATATACCAGCTTTTCCATGGAGGTAGAGTGGGAACCCATTTAGGATAAAACACCCTTATTACACTCTGGTATTCAAACCCTGATCCCCCAGACGCCGGTAATCCCATCTAACACTAAAATGACGTGTTAAACAATATTACTCCGCTATAGATTGTGCTTTCTTAAAATTCAAATTGCTAGTCCTGTCGGGCCGTTTTGACTCAATGTCTTAGCTCTTATTTTTTAAATGTTTTATTAATTAATGCTCACTCAATCAACAGCTTCAAGAAAACTTTTCCTAATATGCCCGTACGGTACATCCAAGATTTGGTCAAAACATACCCCTGCATCCAAGGATTATTTCAAAGAAACCTCCACATCCAAGGATTGTTTCAAAGAGCCCTCTACATTCAAGGATTGTTTCAAAGAGACCTCTACATTCGATGATTGTTTCAAAGAAACCTATACATCCAAGGATTGTTTCAAAGAGACCTCTACATCCAAGGATTGTTTCAAAGAGACATCTACATTCTAGGATTGATTCAAAGAGATCTCTACATCCTAGGATTGTTTCAAAGAGACATTTACATCCTAGGATTGTTTCAAAGAGACCTCTACATCCGAGGATTGTTTCAAAGAGACCTCTACATCCGAGGATTGTGTCAAAGAGGCCTCTACATTCGATGATTGTTTCAACGAAACCTATACATTCAAGGATTGTTTCAAAGAGACCTCTACATCCTAGGATTGTTTCAAAGAAACTTCTACAACCTATATTTGTTTTAAAGTCACCTCTAAAACCGAGGGTTGTTTCAAAGAAACTTCTACATTCAAGGATGGTTGCAAATAGACCCCTACATCCGAGGATTGTTTCAACTAGGGTTGTTTCAAAGAGACCGCTTCATTCTAGTATTGTATCAAAGAAACCTCTTCATTCGAGGATTGTTTCAAGGAGTCCTCTACATCCAACTCAACATTTATTTCTATGTCTTAGTAGTTGTATGAATTCATTGTGAGTTATTCAGTAAAACAAACTTTGAGTTATGTACACTCCGTCGAGATTGTAAGGTAGCAACTTTATAAATCAGCCTGCGTGGTATGCTATACCTCCATACATGACTGCAGAA
>CABFWO010009227.1:0-13107 GCA_902155825.1 Timema genevievae
AGTTAGTAAATTAATTTGTAATGTAACTTTATAGTGGCATAGAGTTATTTTATTTAAAAGAGTGAGATATGCCTGTTGAGAGTCAGAGTTGTGTTATGCATTGTGTTGGAGAAAGTATATGGTTCTTAATTATTAAACTTTGAAGTCTCCATATTACGGGCGTTTTTCACCCTCCTAGCCCTGCGATTACGAAGTGGTTACTTTCAAAATTTAACTACAAAAATACATAAAATTTCCAGGGGGAATAACCCTCGGACCCCGTTTCATTTGGCCCTCATGGGCACATGCCTGGAATCTGAGGTCAGAATTCGCCGCTGGTGTGTAGTACTCCGTAATAGTTCGACTCCACACTAACAGATTGTTTTATCTATAGAGTACTCAGACCTATCCTTAATTCCTTAGTCCTTATCATGTCAAAGAAGATGACTCAACTTTAACTTTCTAAAGCCCTATCTATACAGTCCGTAAGCTTCGTATCCCTATAGTCCTTAATGGTAGTACTTAGAAATGGAAATCACATCCACAGAGTCCGTATCCATAATCACGTGACCGCACCAACCAATGAGAAAGTTGGAAACAATGTACAAATAAACTCTTTGAAAGAAAATTTTCTAGATCAAGACGCAAGCAGACAATATTCCAGCTAAACATTTGGTAACAAAGTAATTACACGATATAATTTGATAAAACGTCCAGGATTGGCTACATTTGAAGGGTGTACTGCCGTCCTAAGCCAAAAAGGCGCATCTAAAAAAGTTTTTGTTTTTTATGTTTTTTATACCTTAGTAATCTTTTACTAAGCAAACTAGTAATATCTAATTTAGAAAATGACTAAAAACGCTTTTGTATTATGCCGTATTTCAAAAGTTATTGAAATCCTAAGCAAAATAGCAGTATCATGATTTCCTAAACAATATAGTCGTATCTTTGAGATCCCACTTTTTGGCCTACCATTCTGGACCTCATAGCTCAGTATTTTCCTTAGCATTGTTAGTCTTAGTATTGAGATATTTTTTACTCTGCTTAGTAAACAGGCTCATTCTACCCACCAATTAACAGCTGACTGAGCTGAGGTATAAAAAATTTATGCTGCCTGATGAGTTGTTTTGATATTGTAAATCAATTTGCAAAGTTATTAATTGTTTATTGCAGTTTCTTAATGCCATAGTTTATGCAAAAAGTGGAAAACACAACCAAATGAACAGAAAAGGCTAGAAAAATGTATAGTAAAGATAAAGACAAAGAAGAAGGTAAAGGTGGTATAATATACACCGGAGGTTTATTTACCTTTAACCCCGGGTACGTAAACAGGGAATACATTCAAGATATAAAACAAGTAAAAGCAAAGATAATGATGGAGATAAGTTTGTCAGCACATACATTAAAGATAATACAAGCACTATCCAGTTAGTGAAGTTTCAGGCTAATAAAGGACTCCTAACATTGATAACTCCGAAGCGAGTTATTTAGTGTCCCACTCAATTGTTGTCAAGGTGGTTATGCTTGGTATGGGTAGCCTCCCCATTTGAAACACAAATACTGCATTAGTCGATAAACAGTTACACTAACAAGAATACCCTACACAATAAGTTAACCAGTTAACTTGGATAAATAAACTAGCGGTCTTACAATACTACCCATGCTAGCGAGGCTAGCATAATCCATTTTATTCAGTTACAGGGTGTTTATTCCGGCCACATATATTCCGGCTAAACTATAGACGAAAATTCCAATCCAGGGTTTTAGTTCTAAGCGCCAAATGACCCGGCAAATAACCAATTGGTCATAGCCAGACTCGAGGTGATCAAAACCGAGACGGTCGACTATCAAACCCAGAAAGGGGAGACACGTCCTCTCAAAGGGACGATATCAAAATATGTAGAAAAACGCGAGCCATGCCTGAAGGGCAAAAGATCCACAAGTTGAATAACAATCATAAAATTGCTCTACAAACGCGAGCCATGCCTAAAGGGCAAAAGACCCACAAGTTGATCACCACAATAAGGCAAAATACAATCATGACGTGAAGCGCCCCAAGTAACTCTAAGAGAGCCGACCAACACCTAATAAGGTACACCGCCAGGCCTGGAACAACCTAAACAGCTCCTTTCGTGCCTGAAGGCACTGCAGACTACGACATGGTCATGCAGGCCATGGAGTGGGACACACTACTACCTAAACTACAGGTCTGAAGGACCCAGTATATATCAGTGACATAGAACGTCACCAATGGCTAGCAAAGCGAGCCAGAAAGCTTAAGACTAAACTACATTTACCTAATAAAAATAAGAGTTATTAGTACCCTCTTGAACTAGTAAACTATTCCTAAGACCTAACCACAGCCATTACAGCCATCTACTCCCTATCAATACTTGATTACAATGCTGTGGCAGTCTTCTTCCGCCGATTAGGCAAGTCCCTTCCTTCCTGGTGTCATAAATATGTCCTGATCGAAGATACATGTGACGTGTTGTATCCTGGGATAACAATGAAGTAATGTAATCTTGTCCTGCAAGCCACGGTGTCTTATAGCGCCAGAGTCTGGTGAACCATAGAAAAGTAGTGGGGGGGGATGACGTCTCATGAAGTTCACTTCGGCCCGTACGCCATAACCAGCGCAAGCTTCATGCAGCGCGCCATCCAGTAATTCAGTCAGATGAATTAAAAGCTCAGCCCGGTGTAAAGCGGCGTCGCTGGCCGAGCGAATCGCAGGGCGCGTCTAATGGAGCTCGTGTTCATTGAAGTTGTTGTGGCGAGGTATGTAACACAGACATGTATAGATATGAGCATATTTTCAGCAATCAATGTACGTTTTATTTCAAAACCATTATTTGTGGTAGTTGAGTTGGCTTGTACAGGACTTGGCTAGTTAGCCCACTACAACAATACTGTGCAGATATGGAGAAAGTAGAATTGAGATATTTAAATCAGCAATATTCACTCATAGAATAGCAGCGTACAGTGAAAGCTTTGTTCTTGTAGGTAAAAAGCAAAATAAAATAAAATATTTTTTTAAAAGCCATTTGCAGCCATATGGCATGAAGCTCTTTTTGGGCGGTCTAAGGATGAACTTGTCAGCACTTTATACCACTTTTTGATATCTAAAAGAAATATTAACAAATAATACTGTGGATTGATAATTGTTCGGCACAAAACAAATAATATATTTGAAACATGGGATAGTTCGTGTAGTTGCTATGATAATTGGTGCTTACCTTTAGATGCTCGCACACGCTTGATTTGCTGTGATTGTTAGTCCTTAGACCGTATCGACTAGTCCTGAGAAACTTAAAGTTGAGTCAACTTCTACGGAGTGAGAAGGACTAAGGAATCAAGGATAAAGACTATGTATACAGTGCAATCTGTTAGTGTGGAGTCGACCACTTACGGAGTACTACTCACCTTTCAGAAATTGAGTCTGTAGATGGGACTTAAGGACTACTGACTACCAATCACAGACAAGTAAGCGTGCGCGCGCGTGCATCGAAATTAAAGCACCAATGGCATTATCATAGCTTTTAGACTAACTAGCAGGGTTGTGAAGTCGGAGTCGTATGCAATTTTGGGACAGAGTCGGTTAATAGCTACCGACTCCGACTTCAAAATAAAAACTTACAAATTATAATTAGGGGGGGAAAAAGGGTGAAGTGCTACATATTATTATGCATTGCCTTGCGTGGAGCTGAAACATGGACCACAAGGAAACAGGAGAAAACATTTTTGGGAAGTTTTAATATGTGGTGTTGGAGGACAATAAAGAGGATAAAGTGGATGGATCAGATGAGTAATGAGAAGAAAGTCTTATTGAGTGATGTCATAGAAGGCAAAGTGAAAGGATAAAGGGGACCAGGAAAACTCAAGATGCAAATGAATGATGACTTCAAACAAGAAAAGATGAAGTTTCAGGATATAAAAAAGTAAGCTTCTAATAGGACATTCTGGAGAACTCAATTTGAACACCGGACATGTCATAGAACAGAACACTTAATAATAATAAAAATAATATCAATACTAAATACCGCGATTCTTAGCTCTCAAAATGTTGAAAGTTCTGGCACATAAATAACACGGCAACACTCAGAACTGTGTAGTTTTTCATTATGACCATGATTAGTTTTTTTTGCTACATTATTTCAAAAACAGCCTATATAAAACTTTAGCACTCCTATAATCTAACCCTTTGAAAATATGTAACAAATGTTATATCTTTGAGAACTTAATTTAATTATATTTATATAGATTTTAATCACTGAAATAGATGGTATTGCTTTATCCCCTACCTTAGAAAAGGCTATTTTAATATATATGGACCTTGACACACTAATACAGTGGTTCCCAAACTTTTTTGAGTCACCGCCCCCTTGGTTCCAAAAACTCATGCCCAGTGCCCCCTATCCTTTATTCTAAAAAATCAATACTCATAATAAAATAGCAATAAAATTCAAGGATGGAACAATTATTAACTGAATATTTATTTAAAATTAAAATATAGTAAGTATATTTAATTAAACATGATTGATTAGCTTGACCCAGTGATAATCTTTTCAAAGTTATTAAATACTACATATTATTAGATACCACATTTAGTAACTAGGTAGAGTAAATCACTATTCTGTAAATTCTTAATGTGATGGATGAGCTTGATGAAATTATATTAGTTTCCCAATGTATGGCTTAATGTCACTTATCATGAGTCTTAAATCACCACACTTAGTAATCTGGAGTTGATTTCTTTGCTTTGAGAGAAGTAGGCTGACCACACTAAAACCACATTCCACCAAATACGATGTTGGAAATGCAATCAGGAGCCTCTTAACCACTCTCCATAATGCAGGATAGCGATCAGGAATTTCCTTCTGTAACCAAAACTCTTGGTATGATTTCTTAAACTTTGGTTTCAACTCAATGTCATTTTGTAGCTCAATTAGTTCTTCCTACAATACTCCAACTTCTTTAATATCTGAAAATGGACTTAATAATCAGTCTGGAATTTCCATCATAACAAGATATTTGAATCGATCAGACATAAATTCATGCAGCATATCCAAATGGTCACAAAAAACTTGCAGATCGTCATCTTGTATCCCGACTTTCTTTTCTAGCTCAGACAAGCTCGGAAATTGGTATCGCTCGCGACGGCCTATATTGCGCTTCAGTAGAGTTAATTTTGCAATAAATGTAGATATGACCGATTTTACTTTAATAAGTTTGGTGTCAATGCCTTGCCCATGCAAATTCATTTAATTGAACTTTGCAAATAGCTCAGGCAAATAAGCAATGTCATGTTTGATTTCTTTGAGCTCATTACTGAGCAAAACATTCGTGTCTACCAAAATATTTTACAAAAGTGTCAAAAAGGTTGTAAAAGCGTCTCAAACAATTTCTTTTAGATAGCCAACGAACTTCAGTGTGAAGCAACAAACGTTCAAGGTCATCATCATTCTCAGCACAGAGCTCCTGGAATAGTCAATCATTGAGAGCATCTGCTTTAATTTAATTCATTGCAGTAATAACAGTGTGTAATGAATTGTGTAGGCGTCCACTGAGATTTTTTGCAGCCAGATGTTGGCGATGAATGACACAGTGAATGGTAAAGATATTTGACAATGATTTTTTCAAGTAAGCGACACACCCACTGTAGTGACAAGTCATTGACGATGCTCCATCAGTTGCACAAGCAAGTATGTTAGTAAGTGGAATTTCCTTTTCTTTAAAAAACTCCTCAACAACATGAAATATTGACTTTCCTTTAATATCGGTTTTAATATCTTGTCTTTTGTAAAACGCACATAAGCTAGAAGTAACGATTCATTGCCTTGCAAAGTTGACTCGTCCAGCTGTAATGCAAATTCTGTTGTCCTTAGTGTGTTGCTCAGTAGATCTTCCACACTCTCAGCCATTTCATCTATGCGTCTTTGCATTGAATTATTGCTGAGAGGAATCATCTTAATTATATCATGTGGTGACTTGTGCAAAACCGTATTCAGAACCTCACTAACCGCTGGAAGGATGAGTTCTTCATCAATTGTATGGGGCTTTCCAGACTTAGCAATCAACAATGAAATGTTGTATGATGCAGGCAAACCATCAGTTTGTTGTTGTGAACTATTGCGAATTATGTTTAAAAATGTTGGACCCTTTTGAAACTTTTCACAAAGTGATTGAAAAGATGTTAAGCTCTTACCTGCCTTGTCAAGATGTGCCTTCTTAAAATGTGCAATGAGTTTGGAAGGCTTCATGGCCTCATTAGAAAATAACTTTTCAGATAACAGGCACATTGGCAGCTGCTGGTTTGTTGATGCAGGCATAAATTCATACTTAAAATATTCCAAACTATATTGTTTATCTTTATTTTTTTATTTTTCTGCTTCTGAAATTCCTATTCTAAAAAAAAAATATTGTAGGCCTATATTTAAAAAAGTGTTTTTCTGTTGCTTCTTTCAGAAATTTACAGCCATAATATTAAATTTTGTTTCAATAATACATGTATGAATAATTATTAACGTGAAAAAAAATTCAAAGTTACATTTATGTTCGTTTTTTATATACCCTTTTAAAATGATTTTACTACAGTTATTTATGTACACATTTTGTAAGTTAATATTAAATAAAAACTTGAGCTATAGATTAGGCATTGGTACTGAATTTAATCTTAAATCTCTTATATCCCCACATAACCTCCATTAAAACTTTTCATATTGAGTAGTCTGCAACTAAAATACGTTTGTAGCTTCTAATTTCTATTCATAATCAGCTTGTTGAATAATTGAAAACACAGGAAAATAAGTATCACACTCAATACTATTTTGTTCAGGACTTACCAGTAAAATATTGAGGAGACAACAAAGAAACAAGAACACAGCAAAATGTGATATACTGGTCTGAATAGCTCTGGTGACAAGAAGGGAGGGAGAACGTGTGACGTAGTATCGGGGAGGGGGTGAGAACGCATGGCGTGGCCTAGAGGATGGAGAATATACGCGCAACATTACTTTAGAAAGGGAGGAAGAAACTTGAAGCAAGGAATGTATTTTGCTGGTCAGTCAAATATAAATAAACAACACACTCTGAAAATACCAGCTTGAGTGCCCCTCTACCACCCTTTTGCCTCTTAGCGCCCCCTTACTGCCCCCTTGCAACTTAGTGCCCCCCTGTGCAATCCCACCGCTCCCAAGGGGGCGGTACTACTTATTTAATGATTCAGTGCTTCCAGTGTATTTATTTACAAAGAGTGGGATCATTTACATGGCCATGTATTGTAATGCTATTTTTAGTACCCCGGTTTGTTTTACGAGGGAAATAAATTAATACATCATGAATACAAACCTAGACAACGAAAGTTAAATTTCGTGTTAACTATAACTAGAATCTGGTTACTTTTTCAAGACAGTAATAAATCATCGTGAAGTCAAGCTATTAAATAAACAATTATTACCAGAGCAAGTAAAACCTCTAGAGACCACACCATAATAACATTAATAACATTTAAATCAAACTCACCTTGATTTTACGAGTACCCCACGGACTTTCAATGTACGCGATGGTTTATTATTTATACCCAGTTGGCGGCAGCGGGTTTTCTTGACAGCAAATTTAATATTTTCAAACGCACTAGCGTTTTCTACTAGTTAAATAAAACACTTGGAAGGTACAGTATTGAGTAATAAACGCTTATGCCATCTACAAGTAATAAAAGCAACTAGGGAAGACGGGAAGATAACTAATTAATATCCAAATGGTGTTTTTGAATGGAACGGGAGTTGTAACAAGTTTAATAAATAATAACCAACTGTAAAACACTGTAAATCCTCAAGAAAATAATATTATATATATAACTTTTTATGTTCATGCTAGAAGACTTTTATTAACTCTGACTGGATTATAATATATTTCTTTGTTGTTTTGGACATTCATCCCAATAAAATTATGATCTCTTTGATTTTGTCAAGGGTAACACCTATTGTTAGAACGTTCTAGAACATTAAAATTGAGATGCCTTGAAATATGGGCAGGAATTTTAATTTGTGAATTATTAAACAAAAATTGTTGTCATATGTGGAAATAAGGTGGTAAACATGACTCCAACTAAATTATGAAGAATCAGTGATAATAATCAGAGTATGATTTCCTGCCACCGAGCCTGAATATTTAACTAAATATTAGTGTTTAAGAGAGTGAGGATTTTTCTTGTTTGTTCAAAGGCCATCTTAAATTATTAAATCTTTTTTATGGTTTCATACTGCTTTTGTTTAACCTTTGGGATTACCATATTCTTTTTTATTCTACTAAACAAGTTCAATAAAATTTTTCCTATCTCTGTGAGAGGTATTAAATTCTTTACATTTAAAATTTGTATTATACTAAAATATTTATATAATTTTTATTATCTTACATTGTTACCATTAGATTTATACTTGCAAGGATATCCATAGGCAGGAACATATGACGTGCAATGAAAAATAATTAAATGATATATTACTTTATATCCATTAAATGGCTGTTTCAATCTCTACTAGGAAAAACAAAACATTCTTACATTTATTTTATACACTACTGAAATATAAAAGTTTTTTTTTTTACTTAAAGGAAGTTAGATATCCTGAGAGTCCACATTGTACAGCACTGAATGTCTCCACGCTGTTATGGTAAGAAATGGTCTCCTGGTTACACTATGCTTAGTTGTATAATTATCGTGACCCCACGTACAGATCCTAGCGATTAGAAGTATCCCCGAGAGTATTAGTATCTCTGTGTGTGTTGTGACGAGACACCAGAGGTATCCCCGAGAGTATTAGTGTCTCCATGTGTGTTGTGACGAGACACCAGAGGTATCCACGAGAGTATTAGAGTGTTAGTGTGTGTTGTGACGAGACACCAGAGGTATCCACGAGAGTATTAGAGTGTTCGTGTGTGTTGTGACGAGACACCAGAGGTATCCCCGAGAGTATTAGTGTCTCTGTGTGTGTTGTGACGAGACACCAGAGGTATCTATGAGATTATTAGAGTGTTCGTGAGTGTTGGGACGAGACACCAGAGGTATCCAAGAGAGTATTAGAGTGTTAGTGTGTGTTGTGACGAGACACCAGAGGTATCTACGAGAGTATTAGAGTCTCAGTGTGTGTTGTGACGAGACACCAGAGGTATCTACGAGAGTATTAGAGTCTCAGTGTNGTGTTGTGACGAGACACCAGAGGTATCTACGAGAGTATTAGAGTCTCAGTGTGTGTTGTGACGAGACACCAGAGGTATCTACGAGATTATTAGAGTCTCAGTGTGTGTTGTGACGAGACACAAGAGGTATCTACGAGAGTATTAGAGTCTCCATGTCTGTTGTGACGAGACACCAGAGGTATCTACGAGAGTATTATAGTGTTAGTGTGTGTTGTGACGAGACACCAGAGGTATCTATGAGATTATTAGAGTGTTCGTGAGTGTTGGGACGAGACACCAGAGGTATCTACGAGAGTATTAGAGTCTCAGTGTGTGTTGTGACGAGACACCAGAGGTATCCACAAGAGTATTATAGTGTTAGTGTGTGTTGTGACGAGACACCAGAGTTATCTACGAGAGTATTAGATTCTCAGTGTGTGCTGTGACGAGACACCAGAGGTATCCACAAGAGTATTATAGTGTTAGTGTGTGTTGTGACGAGACACCAGAGGTATCTACGAGAGTATTAGAGTCTTCGAGTGTGTTGTGACGAGACACCAAAGGTATCTACGAGATTATTATAGTGTTAGTGTGTGTTGTGACGAGACACCAGAGGTATCTACGAGAGTATTAGAGTCTCAGTGTGTGTTGTGACGAGACACCAGAGGATATCTACGAGAGTATTAGTGTTCATGTGTGTTGTGACGAGACACCAGAGGTATCTACGAGAGTATTAGAGTGTTCGTGTGTGTTGTGACGAGACACCAGAGGTTACTACGAGAGTATTAGAGTGTTCGTGTGTGTTGTGACGAGACACTGTAGCGTGTCAATCTTTTAATGTTGACAGCTACACTTTTATGCTACGTAAAAATACGAAATTATAATAATTATATTGTAAAAATCCAAAGGAGATAATTAATATACTTCAAGATCCACCTTTCATGACTAGATGGGTTTGGATATAATCACGATGTTTCCAAAAGAAAATACTACGAGTATGTAAAATGGACACGTGGTTGAATAAAAATACTAAATTATGGTAAAAATACTAGCAGAACCTGAAGAAGAGAATTCTATTTGAAATATTTAGTAATAATATGCTTCTAAACTTACTCACCATGACTGGATGGGATCGGATATCGCCAACATACCTTCAAGCAAAATATTCAACAAGTATGGCGACAACGTGCTTTTCAACTTTTAGGGGGGGGGGGCGAAAGTCTATAGTTTAATAGACCTGAATGCTAGTTTTCTTCAGTGTGCACTTACTGTGGAATCTAAGCAGTATACCGCTTTTTTAACCCCATGGGGCTGTTATGAGTATAATAGAGTTCCCCTTGGGATTAGTTGTGGAGAAGCGGCTTTAAGTCGAGTTTTGGACCATATTTTGGCAAATTTCAAGTTAAAATTTGTGTTTAATTACTTGGACGACATCTTTGTGTATAGTCAGTCCTTAGAAGAGCATAATGAACATGTCAAATTAGTTTTGCAGCGCCTTAGAGGGGCAGGTCTTACTGTGAACTCGGAAGAAGTGACGTGTGGCACTGATTGTATTAAATATTTGTGTTATGTAATTTCTAAGGGAAATATCTTTTTAGACCCAGAACGGATTAGTTCTATAGTTAATTTGCCTGCCCCCAAGAATTTAAAACAAGTTCAAATCTTTGTGGGGATGTGTGCCTATTAGTCGAGGTTTATTCCTTCTTTTTCGAAGTTAGCAGCCCCGTTAAACCAACTAAAAAAGAAGGGTGTACAATTTTTCTGGGGAGACGAACAAAAAACGGCCTTTTCTAAACTTAAACAAAATTTGGTATCCCCTAAGGTATTGAGAACGCCTAATTTTTCGCTTCCTTTTGAACTTAAGGTAGATGCTTCATCTTATGCCCTTGGAGCCATCCTGTCCCAGCGATATCCTGAAGGGTTGCTTCCGGTAGCTTTTGCGAGCAAATCTTTAAATGAGGCTCAGAAGAGGTACAGTCCGTATGAAAAGGAATGCCTTGCATGCGTATTTGGTATTGAGAAGTTTGCAGATTATCTGGAGCAACGCGAATTCGTTTTGTATACTGATAATAGTGTCTTATCATGGATGTTTAATCAACCTAAACAATTAGGTAAGATTAGCCGTTGGGTTTTAAGATTGTCTCAATTCAAATTTACTACTGTACATGTCTCGGGGAAAGATAACGTAGTTGCCGATGTTTTGTCACGTATCAATGAGGGAGTGTACCCGATACTTGCTTGCATTAACCCTTCTAATTTAAATGTCATTAGTACTATCCCAGAATCATTTGTGTCCTTAAGACAACATCATCTGGAAGACCCCTATTGTAGGGAGATGCTTCAAAACTTACTCACCGTGACTGGATGGGATCGGATACCGCCAACATGCCTTCAAGCAAAATATTCAACAAGTATGGCGACAGGGTGCTTCCAAAACACATCTGCTCGCTACAACACTGGAGATGGAAAAGAACTCAACTGAGTTAGGCTCGCTTCCACGACCCTCGAGCGCCACTGTTGTTGCGGCGTTTCTTCGAACCTCCACTTTACCTCACCCCTCAAGCTCCAGCCCCTTCTATCTCCACCAGTGCTTTTACCATTTTTCTATTACTCTTTTTGTTGTTCCATTCTAGTCAGAGAAAGGGTATAAAATAAGTGCCTCTCGGATTCAAGACACAGTAATCTGATCACCTCGCATCGGCGAAGAAGGAACCTCTGCTACCTCACTCTACGAAGGAACCGGTGGCCATGAAGTATTGGGCGTGGGATTCACCGCCGCGCCACCGAGGAGAATCCTCTCCGATTTTCTAAGTATAAAGGCGACGTTAATAAGTCCATCTGACTTATGGGTCTAGTGTGAAGACTAGATAATGTTTCCCAAGTCTTACAGACTTTTTGTATATCAGAATTATGTCCTTCAGACGTAGTACAGTCGAGGCAACTATTATGTTAATTTAGATTTCTTGTTTCAGTCAGAGTGACTGAGTTTATTTGTCAAGCAGACTTAATTTTCTTTAGGCAGAAAGCTTGACTACATATTTTTTCTATGTCCATATGATATAGCCTCGAAATAGGAGCCTTTAACTCTAGATGTAATAAGGATTTATTCCAAATGGTTGCCATTCTCCACTAGCACTATATTTCCTTGTTGAGTCCCTAAGACTACACACCTGTTACATTTTTTGTATGGCTGCAACCAGGTTGTCTATCCGGTTTTCAGGACCCTGTTGGGTCAATGTGTTCAATGTGTTGATTCATTCTTGTTAGCCACGCTTCGCGTGTGGTATTAGCTTGGGTGAGTAAAGCGCGGAACTCCGCTAGCTTCCATATTGGGTCCGCGCAGATAATACCCTTTTTTCTCTTTGCCCCCTTTGGCATCTATTGTCTGATAATTAGTATTAAGTACGGATTAAATTAGTGTTGTACCCCAGGGAGCGGGTCACTCAATATATTTATTATTGAATGCTCTGGCCGTACCAACAGGGAAAGGACCGGCCATAGTACTATTTTGTGTTGACGTCTGTTTGTTAGCCATCAACCAATGCTATCAACAAACTTTTCCTTAGCTATGTATTATTATATGTCTCTTAAGGACTTTTCTTAAGTCCCATTCAAGCAAACTAGCTTAAAATTACAAATGTGTTAAAAATACAATAGGTATATGATTTCCTGTTAACGTTCGATGATAATTACCTCACTGTTTTTCTTTTAGAATCATCTGATTGTAGCCTGGCGCCAGTCCAGCTGTATTGTTATCGAACATTGCTCTTCAAGCCTACGGCATTTGATCTTGCCGCCTAGAACAGTCGTTCACCATTGTCGTCACTAGACAGTTTCAATTAGGATCTTACTTTCTTGAATATTCTTTGTGATCAAACATTTCTTTTATTTTTCTGTTATATTAAATCTATTATTGTTATTATTTTGTCTTTCTAATTTTAAACATTTTCCTTGTAA
>CABFWO010009228.1:0-13106 GCA_902155825.1 Timema genevievae
ATGGTTTGATATTTTTTGGAAACTTTGAAGGGAGACAGTACAAAATGGTTTGATATTTTTTGGAAACTTTGAAGGGAGACAGTACAAAATGGTTTGATATTTTTTGGAAACTTTGAAGGGAGTCAGTACAAAATGGTTTGATATTTTTTGGAAACTTTGAAGGAAGACAGTACAAAATGGTGCCGAAACCCGGGTGTCTTTAAGTTTCTGTAAATTGGGTTGGTTTCTCCCTCTCTCTTTAATTGTGGGGAGACATTTGTATGTATTGTGGTCATTTTACTCTTATTATTATTCTTATTATTATCGTATATGTATATTGTATTGTCACCACTGAGTGGTGTTGGTTTTGTTACACACTAACGCCATGGAAAGGGGTCAAGATTATTTGGGGGACCTGCCCGTGGGGGCGGCTCGGCACAGGGAGGAGGTGGCGGACATGATCACCCTTAGTGAGACTGGTAATCCTGACTTTGTCAACAACACTTTGCAACGGATGGATGATCTCCGAGTAAGACAACTTCACTCCTTTTCTCTAGCTAGTGCCTTAACTTCACCTGTAGACTCACCGTTCAATGGGGAAAAGGTTAATCACGGAAATCGACCATTGATCGATTTCTCAGCCACTCCGGTTGATGGAATCTGCCACGCTAGTCCGGAGTGTGGTATTTCACCATTGTTTGGCTCCAGGGGAGTTTGCTCAGGTGAGGAGGGGGTCCAGCCTCAGTACCTTTCCAAATCCAATGTCAATTTTTTTCAGAAAAATGCTCTTTTGAAACTTTTTGAAAATATCAGTCCACCGGTTCCTTATGAGGCGGATTCTGTTTTCACATTTGTTTTGAAGATCTCTAAATTAGTGAAATTGGGGGCTTTTCCTGAGATTGACATTATCTATGCGGCCTTTCCTCTAACTACCGGTATGTTGATGCAATTATGGGGGCACGCCATGCAAAACCGTATGTCCTGGAACGCATTGAGGAAAACCATTGTTGTGAGATGTCTTACTCCTCATGATACGTCTGTTCTGTCTTTGAAGTATTTCGATCGTCTTCAGACTCCTTATGAGTCCTTCAGGGAATTTGTGGTTGCTTGCATGGATGCCGCAGATACTCTTCAGCTTTCTTTGGGGGAGGACCGGATTGTTCATACTATTGTGGTCAACTGTGCTCCTCAGGTCAGGATGCGAATGGGTGGGGTGAGGCCCAGATCTTTCTTGCAACTTGAAAGCGTGGTACACTCCGTGGAGGAGGATCTGTTGGCGGACCTTCGGTTCAATCAACGTTTTGGGGCTGGTGCTCTCACTGACCCTCCACAACCTCAGTTGTCCTTTTCGACTAGTGGTTACCCATCGCCTGTTGTGGTTGGAAAGGAAGGTCAAAATGTCGTTTCGCCTCTTCCGTTTCCTGGTTTGGATTTAACTGCTAATCCGGTATCAGCTGCGCGTGGGGGATCAGAAATTTATCGGAAAATCCGGGGATGATGGGAAAATTTCGGGAGAACCGCTTGGGAGCAGTTTCTCCTTCGGTCGAATGTTTCAAGTGTGGTGGCAGGGGTCACTTAAGTAAAGTCTGTCCTTCCAAATACAGGTCAAGACCTAGTAACCTTCCGGTTTCTTCCACAGATAGGTCCGAAGGGTCAGTGGTGTGTTGGAAGTGTGGAGAAAAGGGACATGTGCATCGGAACTGTCCAAAAAACTTATAAAAAAAATTCCTGAATCGTGCCTTTCTTTTACCTCCGGATCCTTCGGAATCGATTCACAAACCCAGGTATGCAAATTTTCGTGGGCTCGACAAACCTGCGGTGGTTCCTGTAGTTCCTGTGCGGCTGGGGGATAATTATTTTCCTGCGCTTTTAGACACTGGCGCCACCTGTTCATTGGTGTCCAGTCATTGCATGGGTGATTTTGCCCAGAAAGGTTGGGTTATAGATAGAAGGCGTTGTTTTATTCCTCTGTCTAATGTCGAGCACACCGATTGAGGTTAGGGAGTCAGTCTCTCTTCTGATAAATATCAATGGTTTGGCTTGGAAATTTAATTTCTTAGTGGCACCACTCGCTAAGTATGCTTTGTTGCTTGGCGCGGATTTTATCCAGTATGCCAAAATGTCCTTTTCTTTGTGTGACAACTCGTACAGTTTTAAATTCAATGATGCTTCCCATCAATTTGTTTCTCTTTCCGACAGAATGTTTATAGGGCTCGTGGAATCTAACATTCAGCATGATTCTTTACTCTCTGGTTTAAAGAAAGAATTCCCAACTGTGCTCACGGACAAATTGGGGGCCACTAACTTGGTTCATTATGAACTGAAGGTCAATTGTGAAAAACCCGTCCGTAGTCCTCCTTACCAATGCAACCCGATCAAGCTGAAAGCCATGAGAGAAATTACGGACACATTGTTGAGGGATGACGTGATTTGCAGCATGCCATCTGAATATGCATCCCCCTGTTTCTTGGTTCCCAAGAAGGATAATAGTTTTCGGTTAGTAGTAGACTATCGAAAATTGAACCAGCATGTGGTATTCGACTCTTACCCTCTGCCTACCATCGACAATGTTTTTCAACATCTCTCGGGTTCTAAATTCTTGTCAGTTATTGATCTCAATTCGGCCTATTATCAGTGTCCTCTCTCTGAAGACTCCATTAAATATACTGCTTTTGCCACCCCGTGGGCTACCTACTGCTTCAAGCGTGTTCCTTTTGGAGTCAGCATAGGAAGCCAGTGCCTTTCGAGGCTCATGGACATAATTTTTGGAGATATCAAGATTCGTTATGTCTTCTGTTACTTAGATGATCTTCTCGTCTATTCCAAGAATTGGGAAGAACATCAGGTACATTTGAGGGAAGTTTTCAAACGTTTGAAGTCCGCTAATCTTACGGTCAATCCTGAGAAGGTCATTCTAGGTCAAACCTCCATTAATTTTCTGGGTCATGTTATCTCAAATGGTACGATTTCGATCGCTCCGGAGAGAACGCGAGTGATCTGTGATTTCCCTCAACCCAAGAATGTTAAGCAGCTTTCTCGTTTCCAAGGGATGGTTGGTTTCTACTCTAAATTCATCTCCAACTACTCTCACATTTCAGCCCCTCTAAACGCTCTCAAGAAGAAAAATGCTGTTTTTACCTGGGGGGAACCTCAGGAAAAGGCATTTCAGGCTCTTAAGAATGCCCTTTCGACTCCTCCCGTACTGCACATGCCTGATTTTGAGCTTCCTTTTGTGTTGGCCACCGATAGTAGTAATGTGGCAGTTGGTGCTGTTTTGCAGCAAAGAAGGGAGGGTCAGTTGTGTCCTGTTGCCTTTGCCGGAAAAACCCTCTCTGTTCAAGAGAAGAAATTCTCTACCTATGAGAAGGAGGCCTTGGCGGTTGTATATGGAATGGAGAGATTCAGATCCTACTTGGAACATCGTCGTTTTGAATTGATTACAGATAACCAGGCGTTGTCATGGCTCTAGAAACACCCCAAACAGTTGGGTCGAATTGGTCGTTGGGTTTTAAGGATCTCATCATTTTCTTTCGACGTCACTCATGTGAGGAGTGAGGAAAATGCGGTTGCTGACTGTTTGTCACGCATGTTCCAAGAAGAGGATGTTGAGGAATCTGCTTCAGTGAGGGTGCTGGAAGCTGTTCCTCAGTCATTTACCTCCATTCTTGAGCATCAGAAATCTGATCCTTCTCTCAACCTTCTTTACGATCGTGTGAAAGGTGGTGAGAAGGTTTCTGGTTATAAAATCAAAGACAACTTGCTCATTTTCAAGCCCATTGGTTGCAATAAATTCAAGGTAGTGGTCCCACAAGTTATTGTCCCCATTATCATCAAGTGTTTCCATGCTTTACCCATCAGTGGCCATCTTGGAATTCAAAAAACCATGTCTCGGGTCAAGAGGGATTTTTTTTGGGAGGGCCTTCCCGGAGATATTAGGAAGTATGTACGATCTTGTGAATTATGTCAGAGAGCCAAACCGTATCCCTGCAAAACCGGTCCTTTATCTTCTCGTACCCCAACCAGGCCATGGGAGAGGATCTTCATCGACTACGTGGGAGCTTTGACCCGGTCCAAGCGAGGAAACACTGTTCTGCTAGTGGTGGTGGATGGATTCTCCAAGTGGGTAGAAATATTCCCCATGAGACAAGCTTCTTCTTTGAAAACGGTCGAAATTCTAAAAAATTCTGTCTTCTCTCGTTCAGGTTATCCTTGTGAAATTGTCTCCGAAAATGGTTCACAATTTCGTTCCGCCGCTTTTCACCATATGTGTTTTGAGGCTGGAGTCAAACACATTTTTCACGCTCCGTACCATCCTCAAGCGTCGCAAGCGGAAAGGTTCAACCGCAACCTGAGAGCGGCCCTTACCATTTTTGCTGGTCACCAACATAACCTCTGGGATGTGTGTCTTCCCTCCCTCGTCTTGGCCTTCAATTCCGCCTTTCATGAGAGCATTAATTGTACTCCGGCTAGTTTGTTTCTGGGCAGAGAGTTGCAACACCCTCTCATGTTACAATGGTCGATTTCGGATGATCTCCTAGAGAGCCCGCCCGGCCCCCCTTCCAATGTTAAATGGGCTGAAGCTCTTGAATCTCTTCAGAAGGCGCATTTCTCCCTGGGCAGACGCTACAACCACGGTAGGTCTGACGTAAAGTTTAAGGTGGGAGACATGGTGCTCTTTAGATTACATAACAAGAGCTCTAAAATTGATGGTATCTCGGCTAAATTATCCCTTATGTTTTCGAAACCTGTTCTGATTGAAAAATTTTTGACTCCTGTGTCTGTATCTTTGGTGGATCCGAATACCAAGGACTTTGTGAGGGTAGCCCACGTCTCCCAACTTCGACCTTTCCATGGAGAAGAAATCTCTGTTGGAGGGAAAGATAATTTAGAATTGGGGTAGAAATCGTCACCCTTTTTAGTGTGTTAGGTCATAATAATATATACATGTACATATACTGTTTGTTAGTTGTTAGGAAGTGTCATTCACGCAAGTCGAAGGATCGGCACAGTTTTTAAAGTGTCCTTCAAAGATATTCTTTTACCCTTACTCGTTCAATTACTTGATTTTGTCGACTGGTGTCTGCCCTTTTTGGTGTATGTCACAGGATATGATACTACCTGAAGTAAGAAGAGACTCCAAACGTGTCCCATCTGTCTGATTGCACGCACCGCACCCCCCCGCCCCGGCTTGTCGTGTGGCGCTGTATACGAGGTATTACGATAAAAAATGAATTGCTGCTGGAATTGACATATGCCTGACCTCCTGGACTACTCGTCCTTGAGGTGGACTAAGTGAGTTTGAATCCACTCACTCTGTATCTTTCGTGAGGTGACCTACGAACATCCTGGTTGTGTCACTTGGACATATTTGTGTGACTAAAGTGACCTTTTTCAAGGACTATAGCGCCATGGATGCATACTTAACTGCGTGTGCTAACTTCACTGCCGTCCGAGCTTTGGACAGTACTGTGGTATCCTGAATGATCTCAACCCCAATTTTGGAGGGATAAAGGTTTCTTTTGTGGGGGGAGTCTGTGCTGTGCACCCTTAAGAAGAGGAGAGGGGGGGGAGGTGTCTGGTTTGAGTGTGCTGCGAGATCGACAGATGGTGACACTGACGTGTTATCAGAACTATTTTCTTTAACTTTATTTATTTAAAAAAAGAAAATAAAAAAGAAAAAGGAAAAACATTATTAGTTATCTAAATTAATTTCTCTTTGGTTTTTATATGTTTAGTTTACGAATATTAACTTTTCCACCCTTTGGCTGTTGGATACAGCGCATGGGACTTTTTTTGAGAGAGACGCGACTATAAAAAGACGATCTAACAGCATTGAGTTTAGTCAGTTCTGTTGATATTCAATTTTGTTTATTGACTATTATAAATGCAAGTTTGTGGGTAGGTTAGAGTGTTTATCTGTAAAATTATTTATTATGTTTGAGATTTTTTTAAAGAACATGTTGACTTTATAAACATCAACTAATAAGTTGATTAACGAACATTGCGTCAATGACTGTTTGGATAGAACAAGACAATATCAGAATGTAACTCTAGAACTCTCTACCCAATATCTGTTTAAAACTGGTGCATTAGATAACTCGGGAAATGAAAAGTCATGTGGAACCCGATATATTCTTGAGTTCAGGAATAGAAACATCTACATCAAGGAAGGACGTGCTTTCGGAAGGCCTTAAGTGTATTTTCATTTTCCTTAGTGAACCTGCCAAGATATCAACCATATAATCAACAGATCTGGTAAGCAACTTTGTTTGCTAAGTTTCAACCACTACGGTAGAACCTATATGAAGATTATTTTAGGTTATCAACTCTTGTGGAGTGCATGTATCACCAAAGAACTAATCTCGGTGGACGTTTATATATTATTGGAAGAAGCTTAAAAATAAAGGGTTAATCATCCTATGATTGATAAACTTTCTGAAGATGAACAAAGGAAAATCCATGTTGAATCTTATAAGCGTCACTTTGGGATCCATCTTGGAGACTGCGAATTGATTCGCATGAATAATAAATAACCAACTTGTACGTTTATATTCTTAAGCAAACTTAACTATCTTATTATTGTATTATGTCAAATGAATCAAGGATGGTTTGATATTTTTTGGAAACTTTGAAGGGAGACAGTACAAAATGGTTTGATATTTTTTGGAAACTTTGAAGGGAGACAGTACAAAATGGTTTGATATTTTTTGGAAACTTTGAAGGAAGACAGTACACATTGCACTCCCCGTTCCATAATAATTAAGCTAAATGATGTGTATAACAATGTACAAAATATCTATTTGGATGTATTTTTCTTATTAATGATAAACACTTTTTTTCACTCATTACATCTGTACCATCGTAACTCTGTGCAATTAATTTGTGCAATGAAATATTTAATTTAGCTTGAAGATCTTCTTATAGGTTATTGGATAAAATTTATGGTGTCTATCCAAATGGTGAAAAGATCAAAGTCGTTTACAAATATGTCCATAAAAAGTATCTAATTATAATTACAGTTTGTTGTTGATTGTAAAAATTAGTAGTCTCATCAGCTTCTACTACAATAAAATTTGCTGGATTTATGAATCTTTACTTCAATTTAATGAACTTAAAACATTTAATCCAAAAGTTAGTTTTGGATGGTTTTTGACGAATCCTTATATATATTTGATTCTTTCAAATGCAATGCAAGAGCTGCAAAATCAATAAACCTAAGTAAATACCACGATTATCAGAAGCAACACTTTCATCACGACTACATAAAGATAATTCAAAAGTCCCACAAAATTTAATATACGTAATTAAGCGACGTTGTATATTGTATTTGTTGCTGTTAACGTTTTCGTTGGCATTTTGTTTTTATTTTAAATACAACTACTTAATTGATCCCGAATATATGTTTTGCTCAACACTCCTAGTCCCCTGATGCATTTATACGATTCAATGATAGCTCGTGTTTCTTCCCTCGTTCTGATAAATGTTTTAAATCAACAACACGATACGAGGGAAATTCAATTCATGTAGAAGATTCTTCCTTTGAAAACAAACAAAAGAAACAAAATAATTTGTTAGTCATTTCACAACCGCACGTCCACTTATATTTATCATAAAATCTGTATTTATTAAAATGTCTATGATTTATTCGAAGAATAAATCTATATTTAAGATTGGCAGTTGCTTGATTTTATTCTTGAATTAAAGTTTTTCATTGAAACTAAATTTATTATTAATAATTCACTGCATATAATTAATTTCAGGATTCATTTTTAAAACATTTGAACCGTTGAACGAAGATAACGATAAGCAAATGCAAATAACGCACTAATTTATTTTATAATGGCACGCGCACCTCTTTCATTTGCAAGTGATTCGCCACGCTTGTTCATAGTGTTACTGTGGATTCACACGCTCGCCAAAAAACTAGCGCAGAACAAAAACATGGTCAAGTGAGGCGCTCTAAGCCAATCACAAGATTTCCGCTTAATCGGTGCAAGCTGTTCTGCTAAAGTTAAACTATTCTCTACTTTCTCCGCTCTGCTTGAGATGTTAGGCACAGGAGAACCAATCAAATCTCAGAACTAACCATCTCAAATTAGTGCGCATGCGCATTTGTCAACGCATGCGCTCTACAGCCAGAAGCTAGCAGACATCTTCGTTGGCCTTGGTGAGGAGATTTGAAATAATCGTTAATGTAAAGCGTGTGTATCGATATATTGGATTATGCCACGACACAGCGTTATAATTTATAAACAACTATCGGGACAATGATCTAAAATATAATATGTTTATCCACTAGTAAATAATTTTTTTCAATAATCAGCTGTTTTAAAGCGTTGCAATGTATCATGGGTCAACTTAAAGTGTGTGAATTACTACGCAGATTCTGCTTTATATCATTCGGCGAACGTGTGAATCATGCTTTATACTAAGAAAGGAACAACTTGCTTGTTTTAGGCTTGCTCTGCACATCAAGGCCCCCTCTGTCTTTACCCTGTTCCACCGTGAGCTGGGGGAGCACTCAATATTATGCTCCGATTGGAAATAGAGTTTTGTTTGAAGGTTTTCACGCATCAATTTTAAGTGTCACCATTTAAAGAAAAAATTATAAAAAGTTTATTTTAGCTATAATACCCGCCTCGGTGGCGTAGTTGGCTAACGCGCTAGTCGTGTTGAGCTCGACCGCTGAGGACGGGGAGATCGAGGTTCGAATCTCGGTCGGGTGAACTGGGGGTGGTTTTTTCTAAATGGTTTTCCACTCTCCCTCCACGCAAATGCGGGTTCACTTCCTCTAAATTCAACCCTCCCAATTCCTAATCCATTAAAGTAATTAGTACTTAAGCATTTAACCCGAATGGGTAGTAAGACGCGGTGCTAAATATTATTATTATTATTTAGCTATAATATTTCCCTCGTTTATCTAACTTTCAATTGTTTATATGTGGTGGGTGAGAGGGCACGTGACCTTGTGCCCTTTAGGACAAGTGAATGTGTTTTAAAATAGTGCCTGTATTCAATATTCTCATTCACCAGCAACACCAATATTCAACAAAGCAGCAACAAAGCATATCGAGTCGAATGTTGATACTGTGCAACCAGCCCACTTGTACGGGTAACAAATAGAATGGGGCCATTTAGAGCGAATATTATGGTTGCTTTTGATGTCATCCATCACACAAAATGTTATGTTCAAGAACTAACTAACAAACCGGTACGAACTGACTCTTATTTGATTGAATACGGTACTCTGGTTGGTCTTGGGGTGATTATGTAGGCCTACTGCTCTAAGCAGGGCTGTGGAGGTGGAGTCGATAAAATGTACAGACTCCAACTTCAAAATAACAACTTATAATATTTTATACTTTTTATTATTATTCAGGACCAAAATTTGTAATTTGGATTGACATATTTATTTAAATATACCTACATTTACAATGTTAAAGAAGGTTTCCATGAAGTCATAACCATTTCTGAAGGAGTCTGAGCCGAAGACTTGACGTAGAGACTCAACAGCAGTGGCTCTAAATGGATAATTTCCCATTCATCGGCTGAAAAAAAAACACGGAACGGTCACTAAATCTTAGGCCTACAAATAAACCGGTTTTATTTCTGGAACGAACAAACTTTTCAACGATATAAAGACGCGTGGTCACTATAATTTAAAATCAGGCTGTGTGTGCAGCAACGACCACGTTAAACATGCCATTTAAAAATATAACTAATGTTTTAAACCGAAAATAAGACACTTTTTTATTTGTGGAATTGTGGTGGTGGTTGAATGAAATAGATATAAATATTATGTTCTTTGAACCGGCCAAGCGTGGTAAATGAAACTGTATTGAAGACACGGTTTTGTCGCGCCGGCGCCACTTTGACCGTGACGTCATCTCGAGCTAGAATCGAACAACCGAGCCTGCAAGTGTTAGTGTAGCGTTATGCTAGCGTCGTGACGCCAGACTTGGGTTGGATCGGTGCAACAGCCACGCCGCATTGCACGCCAGAACTAGAGGTAGGTTGTCCTGCACTGCAGTGTCAAACACAATGAGCTCTCATCAAGAGTGTTATTATAACTAAACAGAGTAGAACATGACAAGTGGAATACATGCCATATGTGTATAGACAAAATGGTTACCTATATTTCCAATAAAATATAAATTACGGGGAAAATAAAAAAGGTCAGCTATGGTGATTAAGTTGAATACTCGCAACCATTTTCAGCAATTTAAGGGGCAAGCATATTTAGACACTATGTTGCACATAAAATAGAAATACAAATTATATTAAACTACAAAATTAATAATAATTATTTAAAATATTTAGTTAGAATTATTCCTGTGATGGGTAGAATATTCAGTATAAAATCATTTAATCTGATTGAAGGTTTTAAAGATGTGTATCTGTATCGAATAAAGTGAAATTATTTTTCTCAAGTGGGTTGAGTAATCGATAGAGATTTACACTTTGAGTGAATTTTAAATAAGAAAAAGGTTATTATACTTTTTTATTGCTCAATATATTAGACCGGTCAATCAAGTAAATGTTGGTTGGTCACCAGTTAGTCACTATACATAAGTATGTCTTAGTTTGGAATATATGCTCAATGTGTTCTGTTACAAGTAATATTCACTATATAAACAAGGGTTAGTTTTGTCTCAGGTCAATACTGTTGTGTTACAAGTAATATTCACTATAAAAACAAGGGTTAGTTTTGTCTCAGGTCAATATTGTTCTGTTGCCAGTAATATTCACTATATAAATTAGTGTTAGTTTTGTCTCTCAGGTCAATATTGTTGTGTTACCAGTAATATTCACTAATAAAACAAGGGTTAGTTTTGTCTAAGGTCAATATTGTTCTGTTACCAGTGATATTCACTATATAAATTAGTGTTAGTTTTGTCTCTCAGGTCAATATTGTTCTGTTACCAGTAATATTCACTAATAAAACAAGGTTTAGTTTTGTCTCGGTTCAATGAGCTGTTACCAATAATATTCATTATACGAACTAGGGTTAGTTTTGTTTCAGGTTAGTGTTCTGTTACCAGTAATATTCAATATACGAAATAGGGTTAATAGTATAAGGAAAAACTTAATTCTACATTCAAAAATAAGTTATATTTTATATAAACAACTTTACGTCAAAATAGGCCCAGTTAGATAATTAAACTATTTAATAATGGTAACCAGTAACAAATCCATTGTAAATAAGAGTTAAAAGAGAATATAGAGATTTCAATAATAAAACAATAAGAAACGTAAAGTTATAAATAAAATAATGATTATAAATGACGATTAACTTATAGTTAGAAAATTATTTTACAAAGATTTTTGAAGATTATAAAAGGAAAGATATGTTGAGATTGAAAGTTAACTGAAGTTATCAAATGCAAGATACAGTATTTGTTTGAATAATAAAGTTGAAGTAAAATAGGACTGTTTAAAATAAGAACTATGAAGATAAACAATTGTTTAGAGTTAACAATTAAAATTATACAACATGTAACACTTTCAAATATATGGCGTAGATTTTTTTGTTATTATCGGACAAGAGAAAATGAATACATTGTAAAATTGAAATTTAAAAGTTACTTAACCATACATTTGCAATTTGCCAGAACAATTTTACTTTTACGAGAAAAGTATTTAACATAAATGGAAACAATCATGGTTTATCATATTAAAATTTAGTAAGTTTTAAAGATGTTTAAAATAGCAAGTTGTTATGTAACATTATGGAGGTAGGTACTTTATAATAAAAAGCTTGAACATTTCTTATCTGAATATATTTGTGGATTTTTAATAATATGCATTGCTAATTGTTGTAAGGAGATATTTAAGATTATTAAAAGTAGCTCCATACTGTTACAAAATAACTTAATATATTAAACATCTTTAGAGCCTACTAAAATTTAATATAAATCTAATTAGTTTACACTTTTGTTAAATAATTTTCTCGTATAAAAAAGTTCTAGGTACTACATACTATGCAAATGTATGTTTAAGTAACTTTTAATTTAAATTTTACAATATACATTTACTCTAGTTTGGTTATAGCGAAAAATTCTACACCATATATTTTAAAGTGTTACATGTTATAAAATGTTAATAGTAAACTTTAGACAATCATTTCTTATTAATTTTAGTTTTGTATATTGTACTTCAACATTATTATTTAAACAAATACTCTACCTTGCATTAATTGATAACGAACCTTTATGAGTCCTCGATCTCAACATATATTTCCTTTTATAAACTTCAACAATCTTAGTAGAATAATTTTCCAACTATTGGTTAATTGTGATTTATAATCATTATTATATATATATATATATATATATATATGTTTGTTTGTTTCTCATAGTTTTGTTATTGAAATTTCTATATTCTCTTTTGATTCTTTAATCGACAGTAAATTTGTTACTTGTTACCATTATAAACCCATTTCCCCTTATTTGACTCGGCCTATTTGGACGCTCGCATAAAATATCAAGTTACTTTTGAATGTAACAATTAAGTTTTTCCTTATATTACGAATATTAAATATCTCCTTACTACAAATAGCAAAGAGCTAAGTTTAGTTTTGTCTCTCAGGTCAATGTTGTTCAGTTAGCAGTTATAGAAGCAAGTCTAATGTTGTACCCTATCTTAAGTCAGCGTTTTCCTGTCACCATTAATACTCACTATACAATAATGTCTTTGTTATTCTGTTAGATCAATGTAGGTCAAGGTTAATTCAAAATTGATTATAAAATTATAATTTACTTTTTCCCTAGCAAGAACACTCAATAATACTTTTCTTGTCCAAAAAGAGATTGAAAAAAAAACACAGTATGCTATGTATAAATGGTTACATATATTATTTTCAATAACTATTTTCTCACATTTTGTAAGCCATATATTTTTCCATGGCTTTCCGAAATTAGAGAACGAGGGTTGTATTCCTCGTCAGGGAAATTCTTCTGGTATTTGTTAAGCCATGACTTTATCTCCCCAATGGCCTCGTCATCATTTTGTATTATTATTATTATTATTATTAGCACCGCATCTTACTACCCGTTCGGGTTATACTCACGCTAATGTGCAATGGTAGGGTGATTGTGAGATGAAATGGAGGACCTACAGTTTAACGT
>CABFWO010009229.1:0-13095 GCA_902155825.1 Timema genevievae
TGTTCAATAACACTAGGTTTCCCGAGATAAGAATATCCTCTACCATCCTCTCACGGGCGTCTGTAAAATTAGACCCCCACACCAGGATATGCGCGTTAAAATCCCCCAAGATGACATAGGGGGCGAGTATATAAGCGGCGGGGGTAGGGTTTTGGGAGGCCGGTCGGAGCTTGGCGCGGGGAGCGGCCTGGGACAGGACATATCCCTATCTGTCCATAGAAGTAAAGGAGGATTTATAGTCCTCCTCCCGGCTATGACCAAAGTCATGGTGGTCAATATTCCGATTATGCAATTCAAACTCGTTAGAGTAGCAAGCTGTGTTAAAGAATGCACAAAACGTCGAGCCATTGACGAACTCCACGGGGGAAGAAACAAGCGAGCCGTTATACATGAGGGAAGGTTTATTATCGATGTAATTGAAACTATTACATAATCTATTAATACTATTCCAAAACTTAGTTGCTGACGTGGAAATTGTAAGGTTCGAAACAAACTAACTCCAAGACGCTGTTCTGCTTTTACGAATGACACGGCGAGATCATGCAATTAGAATCAAGAATGACTCCATATTATCCAAAGAATGACGTCAATCGAAGAGACGTAGTGCATTTTGACGGTCAGAAATTACCAGACAACCCTCTTAATTGGGTCTCCCGCTCCAGAGGGAAAATTTTGAAATGGTGAAAGTAACATAGGAAAATGATCACTGCCAGAGAGGTGATATCATCTACTAATCTCCCAAGAAAATATGTAAGCTTATATACCCCATACAAGTTTATTAACATTAAAATCTCCAAATATGATACAGGAAGAGGGGAGTTTTGTCCAGAGGGTCTCTAGGCTTCTCTTGGTAACACATTCACCTGGCAGCATGTAGATGGAGACTATTGTCACTTCCTAAGATAGGGACTTGTAAACATTGTTCACTTAGAGATCAGAAATTATAATATATATTTATGGTATATATTTCTTCGTGAGAGTATAGCCACACCTACACTTTTCCGATGAAAGATTAATTTGTCGGTATGGTGTACATCACACCCACGAAGAATACAGTTATCAGCAGGGCGGAAATGGGTCTCCTGCAAACACAAGATGGAAAGATGCAAGGGAGAAATAAGTAAATTTAGTTTCCTCAACACAAGCAGAGAAACACCTAAAATTCCATGATAGTATTCGACAATATTTATTGATAGTAAATTTATGATTTTATCCATAACACTACATTTTAAAAAATTAGGACCTTTTTAAGTCCACATTCCTGACTCATACTTTCCTGGAATTCCTCTTTCTACTCCGAGTAAGTAATCAATGATTACAGTTACACTGTAACTATACTCGGGGTAGAAAGAGAAGAGCATAGCGGATGGGGGAGGATGTGAGAGGATATAATAAATATTTTTTCTGCGGATGCAGTATATTATAACGACCACACATCCTGATATGAGGAGAGGAGATTTTAAAATATTTCTTTCATCCTAAAAGTACTATCTTATCAAAGGAAACGGATATCCGTTTGATTATAATTAACGAACCAATCATAGCTTATCAAAACATATATATATTCAGAATGTAAGAGCTGATTTATTTCATTATGTCTAATATTTTTGACGCAGTACAAGCAGAAAGCAGTCCTAATTGGACATTCGAGTTCGACGAAGAATTATTACCACCACCAAGCTTCCAACAGGAACAAGAAATAGCAACAACTCAAGAAATAGAATCAATCTCACATCGAAACAATCAAGTAAGTGACAACATATTTGACTTGATAGAAGAAGATTATTTAGATTTTTTGTTAATTGATACACCTGACTCTAATACAAAACATCCACAACACGTATCCCCACAAAAACAAACAACAATAGAAGATTGTTTACCTTTTGTTATTCATAAAACAAACAATGACAGAAGCATGGATATGGAAAGACCAGGCCCTTCTACGAAAAGATTGGGTGACGGTAACATCTTCGAGGGGGACTACATTTCAAGTCCCCCCAAGAAGATACGTAATAAAATTGGAATACTCAGTAAACAGAGATCCAAATCCAATAGATAAAACGACATTGACACTATGGAACTCACTAAATCACCTCAAGTTCAACGATCAAGAACCGCTGAATCGATTGATAAGCCACATACAATTACTTCAACCCAAGAACAACAAACAACAAATTTACATATCAATAACGAACATATCAAACAGAAAATTAAGGGAAGAGCTAATAGACAAATACCTATACAATCTTCAACCATACGAACCGACAGAAACTAATTCAGATGGGAAATCAGAACACAGAACCGATTCTATACGAAACACCCAACATTCATACGGTGAAGGAAGTAATACTAGGCAGACAACTAGACATAGTACACTTATCGACAGAAATAAACCATCCACTTCCGTGGACACACAATTACAAAATCATTTTGACATCAGAGAACAATCCGACTCTGAAGAGGACACATCAGATGTCCTCTTCACCTACGTCATCCGAGGCAAGTCTCTCACCTCCTCAGATATAAAAAAAAGATCCACTCCACCCCCAAAACACAAACTCCCCAGGTTCATTCTCTTCGACCATGGGGACCCCTTCCACATCCTTTTCAAATCCGCCAATGAAAACAACTCACACAGAGTCATTACCAGAATCAATAGATTCGTTGAAGGCGACGATACGACGCTTACAAGCGGACATCTTAGCCTTCAACGAGTCCGACACCTCAAACGCTTTATTCTCTATCTCCTCCGTAAAGGTCTCCAGTGCTTCATACAAGCTGGAGGTCTTATTGAGGAATTTATAAAAATATTCTCTTCTCTTTTGCAATCTTTCAACCAGGATGACGTAGACGGTACTGAAAACTGTGAAAACTACTTCGAAAAAAAAAAGAACAATCACACCAACAACAATTTATGACTATACAAACAAGGAGTAACATGATTGATCATTTAAAATCTCTAGCTATAAAATACAACGTTCACACATACGAACAATTTATTCAAAAAGTTGATGAAAATGTTTTATTACAAATATTAAAACAATCCGGTAGTCAATTTAAAATCTATTTAAACCTAGTTCTTAAATTACAAAATACAACAAGAAAGGCTGCTATTAAAACACAACACTATTTTGAAATTATTAAACAAAACCTCGATCCAGAACATACAGGCGAAAACATAATATGGTTAGAAAATTGGTTTGAAAAAAATCAAATAAATCCTACAAATTTCTATTCTGACTTTATTCTTATCCAAACTAAAACATTTCAAAAAATTAACGGATTTGTAATTCAAGGCCATACAAATACTGGGAAATCTATGATAATTAGACTTCTAACTAGCGACATGGAACCAACTCTTATAAGTAGAGAACGAGATAGGACTGGTTTCCATTACGATCAATTACCGAGTGCAACATGCCCTCTTTTCGAGGAACCTTTAATTGACAATACTACAATAGATACTTGAAAATTATTATTAGAAGGAGCGACAATTCCAACCGATATAAAACAGTGACAAAGAGGACATCACACGTATTCCAATATTCCTAACTACAAACAGTCCACTAACTACTTGGTGTGATGACCTCGAAATAGCACCCATTGAATAAAGAATTTTAAAATATGAATTTACTAAAACAATAGAACACTACAATAACAAAAATAATTCTATTATTAAAGCTCCTTCTAAAATAATAACCAAATAAGACATTTACCATCACATATTAACACATTTTTCACATATTTGTGATAGACTTGGAGAAATTATTAGAGATAATGCTACTAATACAAATAGAATAGAACTTAATAATGATACTTATGAATCACTAATGGAATATTCTAATAATTTCCAGATTCACAATGAATAAGGACAATACTATTTTAAAAAAAAGATGACAATACAGTAGCAGCTATGGGACAAACACAACAATCTAACATTCAAGACGGTTACGGACATGACATACAACCTACTGACGAAAGCATAGAATTCGCACTTTCTCTCGGATGGATATCCGGAAAAGTTATACAATGCAGATGATATGACCTTGAATTTACTGACGATCAAAAACCAATTTTACTACCATATACAGCCTTTCATTTCTGGACAAACGGAGGTAAAGACGATGACTACAATCGTTCATTTGACGTTTTAAAAGAAGCCTGTCTTCTAACTATTGGTTTAAATTTTTTTTATTTTAAATTTAGAATCACTAATCAAGCTACTCTTAGAAAAAGACTACTAACACAAGGAAGTACTTCATACACAACTTACGACAAAATCTTATGGTAATAACTGCCATGAGAAAAAAAGTAGAAGCAAACTTTAGCATAGATAATATGACATTCCCATGGAAAAGAGACATAACACAATCATCAGAATACACCGACGACTATTATAAATACGAAGAAATAGCAACAGGACATACTAAAACATTCCACGTAGAAACACAAAAATTACAACAAGGAAGATATTACGACGGTATTGATTTTTATACTGATAAAGGACTTTGGAATATGATTCCCGGAATTGACGGCATCAACGCTAACATGACACAATGGCCTATCGCATCTGCATCTAGAAGTTACATAGCAAGAATGCAAATAAGAAACTACATAAGTCGGCCAGCAATATACCTACAAGCTCCAAAAAACAATGAAATTCTCTTATAGAATTAAATTTGAATCATGCTTCAATTACAACGGACCATTACTTCCTTCGAACCCAGACAACGACGAAACATTCAACAAAGAAACTTTCCAACTTCCACAAGGACAATTGGCAGCTGATAAAAAATCTCTAAAAATTACATTTCTACCTCATTCATTAACATCATAAATAATTAAAGTGGAACTAACTCCTTGCCACTCCCTACGGGGAAAAAAGAGGGCCATTGCAGGGCCTATGGGGGAAGTTCCCAAGGCGCTCAACATGGATTTACTTTTCAGATATCCTCTCCTCACATCCAAACAAAATTTCTCCTTAATATCCCCCCTCCTCTTCCAAACTGATGAGGCATCATACACAGAAGCAAGGCCCAGCCACCACCACCTTAGAGGCTGACGGTAACACATCATCCCCAATAACTTCGAGTAAAAACATATGAAAGTCTAGTAATCGCTAGAGAGTTCAAACACAGCATGTTTTTTTTATTAGTTACAGTCCGTGTAGTACCGTCGTGTTGTCTGTGCCCAGGAGTATGGGCCTCGTGTCCTTGCTGTCCTTTCGGTGTTGCCATCTCAGAGCTAGCAGCGCCGCCGTCATTTCAGCCCTGTTGATCTCCGTGGTGGCTGCTAGTCTCTGGACCCAGGCAGAGTTATCTTCCGGACAGAAAGTCGCCATACTCCAGGGCGTCGCGTCCGAGAATATGTGGATCGGGTCTTGGTCGTCTCGTCCCCAGAAGCATCTGTTCCACCTGAGGAGACTCAGCAGATCCAAGGCTACCGTATGTTGTCCTCGGTAGATTCGGGCGATCGCATAAGCCGGCCATCGTAGATTGTGCGCGACCCAGCTCATGTAGCCTCCGATTCGTTGTAAGCTCTTCTCTGACGCTCTCCGGGTATGGGCCAGCAAAGTTCCTGCCTTCTGCCTTGCTGCGTCCGTCAGTGTTAGCGTAGAGGTTTGTGTGTTGACGTGGAATCCTAAGTAGACGAGTTCCTGTGTGGCTTCCTTAGACGACTTCTCAGGGTTGATTGTAAATCCTAGCGTCTCTAGTAGTCCCGGGGCGTGTTCTAACTCTTCTCGGTTGCTACTGTAGAACAGCCAGTCGTCCAGGTACGCGATCCCTTTTGTATGTGTCATGACTTCCTCCAGGCTAGATATTGCTTCTGTCGCTAGTCGTTGTAGGATGGAATGCGATAGTGAGTTTCCCATGGGCAGGCGCGTCATTGCGTACTTCTGGCCGCGGTAGTAAACTCCCAGGTATCTCTGGGAGTCCGATGACACCGGGATTTGGTAAAAACCTGCCTTCAGGTCTACCTTCCACAGCCAGGTGCCTGACAGGGATCCTGTTGATTGCTGTGCCGGCCGACATCAGTGAGAACGGGGGTGTCTTGATGTGCTCCGTCCATGTCGACATGTCGTGTATAACGCGTATCCCCCTGTTCGCTTTGGTTATGGCAAACAGAGGGAAGGCGTTAGAGACGTCCTCTGTTCTGCAGAGTATTCCCGCGTCCGTCAGGTCCTTTACTATGGTGTCCATTGTAGCTGACGTCTTGGTCCTAACACCCCCGGAGGATCCCACACTATACAGATGGGCAGAAGACATCGAAGCAGTGTGGCAACAAGAGGACTGGGATTTCCTCGACTCCATTAGCGCCTGGGACCAAGAACAAATCCTTTCACCACTACCGGGCATCGACCATAGCTCTGCCGGTGAGCCAGGTGAAGAGGAAAACGAGCAACCACCATCAGATCTACCAACACTAGACAAGCTAAGATAATGGTACGAGCAAGCCGCCGCCCTGGTTGCAGAGGACCTACCCACAGTCGAGGACCTGGACGAGATCATAGAACAGCTCAACATAGCAGAAGAAGAAGAAGAAGAGCGGGTGCCCACTCCAGGAACAAAACCTCCAAGGATATGTCGAGACTCCGCTCCGCCAGACACCATCGGAGACGAAGGGGAAGAATTCGGGGAAACAGAGGCATCCCCCTTCCCGAATTTGGGTCGAGAGATCCGGGATCTGTTAACAGAGCAAGGGGCGCAGTTCATACCGCTTGCAGAATGTGAATACCAGTCCCAAAGGGTGAAACAGATCAAGACGATCACATGGAACAAAGTGAGATTCGCCAGCATACGACACGGAGCATACCTACCTAAGCCAACCGACGCCCTCGAAACCTTCATCAGGACCAAGACGTCAGCTACAATGGACACCATAGTAAAGGACCTGACGGACGCGGGAATACTCTGCAGAACAAAGGACGTCTGTAACGCCTTCCCTCTGTTTGCCATACCCAAAGCGAACAGGGGGATACGCGTTATACACGACATGTCGACATGGACGGAGCACATCAAGACACCCCGGTTCTCACTGATGTCGGCCGGCACAGCAATCAACAGGATCCCTTCAGGCACCTGGCTGTGGAAGGTAGACCTGAAGGCAGGTTTTTACCAAATCCCGGTGTCATCGGACTCCCAGAGATACCTGGGAGTTATACTACCGCGGCCAGAAGTACGCAATGACGCGCCTGCCCATGGGAAACTCACTATCGCATTCCATCCTACAACGACTAGCGACAGAAGCAATATCTAGCCTGGAGGAAGTCATGACACATACAAAAGGGATCGCGTACCTGGACGACTGGCTGTTCTACAGTAGCAACCGAGAAGAGTTAGAACACGCCCCGGGACTACTAGAGACGCTAGGATTTACAATCAACCCTGAGAAGTCGTCTAAGGAAGCCACACAGGAACTCATCTAAGTTCTCGCCGTCCTCTACTTGAGACTTTACCAGCAAGCGGAGCTGGGATTTCACCACTTCCTGGATTTAATTTAAATGCGTGCTGGACGGCTTTACCAGTTTCCGGTTCTTATAAATATTACGGACCTGTGAGTTTCCAAAAAGGTTTGGTAGAACAGAGCCAACGTAGAGTAATGTGTCAGCTCTGACAATATTTTCGGCTACGCTGTTTGGGGACAACCTACACAATACTCGTATCGTAAAACCTGATTGGTTCTAATTTGTTATAAAATGCATGCTAAATTATTAAGAACTGCTTAGTAATATTACAAGCAATTTTATTTCTTTATTATAGTGTTAATTGTAATTTAGCTTGTTAGTTAAATAAAAAAGTACATATACAAGAGAAATAGTTCCCGATTTTCTTGAAAACCCCTAAGATATTATAAATGATATGATACCTGAGGAACATCGTGGAGCCGACGACGAGAGCAGGAAAAAAGCGACGAATGAAACACCATCCGAAGATTTTTCTGATAGTTTTGAAAATCTTGATGAATAAATATGGAAAGTTGTCTATATATATCCAGTCTGGACCAAGGTCAACCTCGATACATTTTTCAAGGTTTTGATGCTGGGTAGGGAAATAAAAAAAGTATAGTTCTCCAATAATTAATATAGTAAGTATTATTATTATGGTTTAAAGACGTGTCAACTCTTAAAGGGTATTAAAATTTTTTTTTTCACATGGTAAAATCTTCAAAAGAGAACAAGAAATAATACACCGGCTTAAAAAAACAGGTGTTAGTTCCACTAGAGTAAATAGACAATATAATTGTATAAATATTAAAAAATAAAATAAGTCTCAAAATTAGACACTCACTAGGAGTGGAACTCAATTGGACTTTTAATATATTTTGGGGTGATACACCATTGGAATAAACCCACAGTTGTATACACTACGTTAAATTACACATTTTTGTATGATTTGGATGTTTGAAAAAAAAAGTCATCTAACCCTATATTTTGTGCTGATTCCATATCTGTAATCCATTTTTCTATATATTACGTACAGTTTTTCTGCAAAACTAAAAACCCTATTTAGCATTATACGTCACATTTTGACTTTATTTATTTTATTTTTTCAAGAAATACAAGAGTTGACAACATTGTTCAGCCATCTGATTTTTATTTTTTTATGTTTTTAGTTTTAAAACATCTGTTTTGTTTAGTTATATTAATGTGTTTATTGATGTATTTAAGCTTCTATGAGTTTGTTATTTTCACAATGAGTGAAAAGAGTTCTCGTAAATGTATTAATAACCCAAACATATTCTGTAATATTTGTGGGTATTATGTAATTGTCAAGCAGAGACAAGATTTCACAAGTTTAGTGAAGAATGTGTATTAGGTTAGGAGAACAAAATAAAGCTGGGCTCCTCACAAAATATGGTGTACATGTGTTGAGGGATTAAGACTGTGGAAGAACGGTAAGATAAAATCAATGCCTTTTGCCATTCCCATGGTCTAGAGAAAGTCTAGAAATAATGTGGATGATTGTTATTTCTGTATGAACCATGTTGAAGACTACAATTTAAAGAGAAAGATGGATATTTTGTATCCAAATATTCCGTCTGCGATCAAACCTTTTCCACACGATGAAACTCTTCCAGTCCATGTTCCACCAGATATTTTACAAGAAGATGTAGCATATTCAGATAGCGTTACGTTGCAGTAGAAGTGGAGGTTTACCAACCAGAAGATGAAAATGATTATTCACAGAAATTATTTCATAAAAATGAAATCAATAACTTAACAACGGATCTAATGAAAGAAGCGGCTGAGTTGCTTGGTTAATGACACCCCAAAAATCTTTTAGTACCAGGAAAATCATTTTCGTGGTATAGGGACAAAGAAAAAGGTCTTTTATGTATTTTAAGGAAGAGCATTATATGGTATTTTGTTGTGACGTGTGTGGTTTGATGAACTATTTCGGTATCGCATAAAATAGAAATTAGTTGAAGCTGTTTAAAAAAATTTCAAAACGTAGCCTTAAGGGGGCCCTTCTGCACAGTGGAAACACGTACGGGTCTATCCCAATGGCTCATTAAGTATATCTCAAAAAACTTACAATGACAAAAAAAAAACACTGACGAATGTGACATACAAAAATACTCTCCGAGAGTTTGTGGTGATTTAAAGTTATTGGAATGTTACTTGGACAACAATCAGGCTACTCTAAAATGCCTTGCTTTAGTTGTAAATGGAAGAGTCACGCTAAAAATAAGCATTGGGAGGTAAAGGACAAGCCAAAAAGAGAAAAGTTACAACCGGGTAAAAGTAAGTATCATAAATCAACCTCTTGTAGAGAGGGGAAAAGTTCTACTTCCTCTACTACATATTCAATTGAGATTAATTAAGCGATTCTCTAATGCTCTTCCAAAAGATGGTGGTTGTTTTCAATACCTCACAACAAAGTTTCCTAAGGTGTCTCAAGAAAAGTTCAAAGAAGGGATTTCTGTTGGTCATCAAATCCGTAAACTTATATAAGATGAAATATATGAAAATGCCATAACCCCTATTAAGAAAGAGCCATGGATGTTATTAAAAACAGTTGTACAAAATTTTCTGAGGAATAATAAATACCCAAACTATAAAACTACGTTAGAAAACTTTATAAGTTGTTAAGAAGCAATATGAGTGTGAATCTTCGTACTCTCCCCACCCCATTGACTTTTTTTTAGAGAAAATTCAGGCGATATCACCGAAGAACCAGATGAAAGGTTTCACCAGGATATAAAAGACATGGAAAAAAGTTATCAGGGCGGTTGGAAAATAAAATGGCGGATTTTTGTTTTAGGCATAAGAGAGATTGAAAAGAAGAGGAAAGTGCGCGAAAATCAAGAAAAATTAGATGTAATCCAGCTTAATGTAATATTTTAAATTACAAGAGAAGAAGATTTAAAGGTATATTTTACTGTTTTATTATTGAATTTTCAAAGATTTTGTCTAGTTTATATGTATTTTTTAATTAGTATAGTGAATTATTTTCCAAGAAGTCTATGATGCAATATTTTTATTAATTTTTTTTTTTAAACAATTCCTTGATCATTGTAAATTTAAATCTCGAATTTTAAATTGGGAAAAATTACAGTGAAATATAGTTTCTTTATAAATAGATGTTGAGATTTTCCAGCAAACAATGATTGACCTAAAGTAGTTGAAAATAAGTTGATAAAGATTCAGAGAGACAACCGGTGGCGGCACTCACAGCTCTGTACTGGATTTGGCAAGAACAGCACCCAAATTCCATTAGACTCATCACTGATAGTAACAACATTGCTGTCCTAAGTAACCGCTTAAATTTCTAAAGAGTAATGTATGTAGTTCAGTAACTAATCCTATTTAATTGAGTGATGCTGACCTTGACGGATTTTTTCTTGTTGAAGTTGGTGTAAAAATCACTGTGATTGATAGCGTACATCACGCTCAAGACGTCGTTAGCGAGAGCGAACTTCCATCTGTACAGTAGCACGCGAGGGCTATCGCGCACAAAGTTAAAGCAGGAAAGCAAAACAAAAGGCACCAACCCACTCAATGATATCATTACGCGCCATGACATCAATCGTGTTCGGATATTCACGCTCGCTAACAAGGAAGGCAGTATTAGCCACGTTATAACTGCAACACATAATCAATATACCTGCACTAAATGAAAAATAATATTTTATTTTGAAAGTTAAACATACGTTAATTTAAAAAAAAAATTAAAATTTATATATAGTATAGGGGGAAATTTGAGGGAGAGATAGTGTGAAAGAGCGAGAAAGGGATATAAAGGGAGTGATAGAGAAGAATGGATATAGTGAAATGTAGAAGAATGGATACAAGGAGATAAAGAAGAATGGCGATCTTGAGAAGAGCGAAGAGAGAGAGATGGATGGATTATTATTATTGTTGTTGTTGTTGTTTAAAGGTTCATCGAAATTGAGGTCATTAGGGCCTTGACATTAAAAGATACAGTAAAATCCCAATGGGGGACGAAAATGATGGATAGTACATTCGTTTAAATCGACGGGTGGATGCGAAAATAAAATTAAAAAATTAAATAATAAAAATATGCATTGAAAAATATTTAATATGAGAATGTAACCATTTGAAACACTCCGTTGGAGTGCTCAAATGAGCTATTAGAATGTTTTTATGTGATACACCTACTAATAAAAAATCACAAGTGTGTACACTAAATTAAAAATACAAAACAAACATATTAAAATATAAAATGATAAAAACAAACATGTTAAAGAATACTAAAAGACGTGTTAAAAAGACAAAACAACATATTAAAGTACACTAAAAATATTAAAAATAATCTCAATATGAGAAAAATTCCAAATGAGCCACTTTATAAAGGTGACTCAAATGGCATTAAAAAGATCCGCCAGACGTATAAAACGGAATAAACAAAGAACTCCATCCGCACAATCGCGTAATAAATAACGTAGGTCGCGTTTAAAATCAAGAGCCAGGCGAATAGGGGCATATTTACGACACTCCACAAAATGTGGTACACACTAAGGGGAGCATCAAATTACTCTCACACTGGATGTGGATCCCCTCAATATGAAAATCCATGGGTCAAAGATGTGTGTCCGACGCGGAGTCTCGTCACGATGACCTCCTCTCTTCTAGACTTTCGTATATAAGAAGGCTACCGCGACACACCGTCCCTTATGGAAGGAAGCTTCTTCTGGGCAGGGGTTGAAGCCCACTGCTCATGCCAGGTGCGTAGGACTCCACGCCGAACATAAGCCTTCAGGTCTAAAAACATGACACCCAAACTCACCTCAGGAGGGAGAAGAACCGCCTCCTTGGCTGCCTGGTCAAAGAGTTCATTTCCTGAAAGAACAGCATGACCATGAATCCAGCAAAAGGCGAGTCGGGTGCTTAATGAATCAATCTTTAAAATTTGCTCATGTATCATCTGCACGAGGGGATTCCAGGAATAGAGAGTGGACAATGCCAATGGAGCACTCATGGAATCCGTGCAGATGAGAATTGAACGGTGATACGATAAACAAAACATAAAGATTTAAAAATGGAGTATAATTCAGCCGTAAAAACACTGGATCCACCAGGTAGGTCAAATTTAAAATTATTTCCCTCTACAACAAAGATGCATCCCACAAAGAGCCCACACTTGGAACCATACGTTTAGATACGATGAAAGTCCTGAAGCCGAGTGGAGGGGAGCTAGTTAAAGGTTCTTTCATATATAATCGGCGGGCTGGTCGCTTTAGGGAACTTAGCAAGATCAAAATGGCATTGAGGTAGGCGTATCTTCCAGGGAGAAACTCGACCTGGAGATATGGGGATGGACTTCGGCAGAACTATCGGATATCATCCGGATCCCAAACGGCCTTGGAATACGCCATTTGGTTTCGTAAAAGACTCGATTGGAGGGATGGAACACAGAACGGTAAGCAACATGTTTGGCATGCAATGCAGCTTAGACACGTAAGATGCCAGAAGATAGGACCGCCGCACAGCAATCTAGCTGGAAAAAAATAAATTTTTCAATTGAACCAAAAGAGTGAAATTATATTTGTATTCAATAATAGAACATCCCTAGTGTGTGTCTGCGTGATTTGGCTCCTCAAGAAGTGCGCGGCATAATGTTGAAACGTGCC
>CABFWO010009230.1:0-13092 GCA_902155825.1 Timema genevievae
GTTTTACATTACAATTATGAAATAGTGTGTGTATGTGTATGTGAGTGTGTGCGAGTGCATGTGCTGAGTGTGTGTGCATGAGATAGTGCATGTGTGAGCACAAGTGAGTGTATGAGTGAGAGTGAGCACACACACATGTGAGCATGAGTGAGTGTGCATGCATGTGAGCGTGAGTGTGTGTGTGTGCTGTCAAACTAGATTCCTCGATACCCTCGATTCTTACTGGTATCGAAAGAATCGATCTTAATATTACAATTCTCAATACTTTGATTCTTAGCTTTCAATAAAACTGGCAACTAAACAAAATGGCAACATTCAAAATAGGTGATAGTCTCTCATATCTCTCATATCTCTCATATTAGCTTAGTTATCGTTTCACTTAAATGCCGGCAAATTGTAAATATACCGTTATGACCCGAATATAATATGACCCTAACATTTTAGGTGATCTACATGGAAAATAAATGGTCTTGAATATAATTGACCTGACATTATGACAGTAACAATAGGAAGAACCTTAACAACTTTGACACATTAAAAAAAAAGTTATAGTTAAGTGAGACTCAGAATATATGAATCGATTCAAAACAAACAATAAATACGTAGACTAGGGATGGCAAATTTCCTTAATACATCAATAAATCTATCATTAATTGATATATCATAACGTGGATATCGAAAGCTACAATATTCCTATCAAATTAAAATGGCTACTCTCCTGTGATTATATTCTTTGTCGCGTTTCAATTTTGAATGTTTGCCAAAACCTCATCACTATTTTCTGACAAGCTAACGTGTGTTGGATCAGTTATGGCGGACGACTTAAAATTGTTGTAACGCGTGAAATGTGTTCTTCGTTCCATTATAACTGCAATTTATTATATTAATTTTGAGTTTATTTGAATTTATGGTTTTAATTTTTAGTGTGTTTACTAAATATCTATAAGATTGTAAAATTAAAGTTTCAAACGACATGTGTTGTAATGATTGAGTCCAAGTTTCGCATTGAGGGGGGAGTAGGATATCAGGCACATCAGATTTTCTATGCAATAATGCTTGGAAAATTAATGCAAAAGGAAATGTTCAAGAATTGGAATCGAGAATCGAAGAATTTAGGTTGAACTTAAGAATCAGAATCGAAAATCGAAATCGAGAAAAACAGGTATTGTGACATCTCTAATATATATAGCATAAAATATATCAATTTAATTTTTAATACAAAGTAAAAAATGAGTACTGAATAATCTTAATGCAACTTAAATATAATTAGAACTTAGCATGCCAAAATAATTTCTAATTGACCTAGTTACCATATTATTTGAGGGGTGTTTTTAAGTAAGGACTATTTTGCAATAAAATATGAACTACAGTAGAGTCAGAAAAACGCCTCACTGTTCATTCGGCCCTTGTATCTTTCCCCCGCACTTGCACAGGCCACACCACCCACGCTCTCTACTGCCTGAACCGCTACACAGTCCATGTTATTTGAGCCGTCCATGACTTTTGCTTCCATTGGACAAGACCAGGCAACAGTGGAGGGTATATAACACAGTGATTCCTGGAGCAGTCGAAGAGTGGCTACCCAACCCGGGTGTCCTACCTGTTTGAAAGAGCTATTAAATTGTATTATGTTATGAAGGAGCAATATTGTTTTAACCTTCTCTCTCCCCACTCTCGCCCTACCTCGACACACGTTGCCGGGACTTCCTCATGATCCACCGCGACTCACGTTGCCGGGACATCTTTCTGTTCCACCACAACTAACATTGCCGGAACACTCTCGCCAACCTTTTTTCCTACTCCTACCCACATGTGTCTGAACACAATGACGCCGTCACCATGATATCAACCAGTTACCCCCATAGCTGCAAGTGAGGGATAACACCATTATATTAACACATAATACATTGTACTGTATGTATATTACTGTTACTGTACTGCACAATACTACAGTACAGTACAACTATACCTATAATATTCAATACTTTACTGTGATTCAACCTTGTTTGGTAAACATGACATAGTAAACAAGTATCTTATACAAGTTCATTCGTAAAACTCATGTTTCAATAACTTGATACCATCTCAGTCCACATTAGGTCGAGTATTTAGGGGTAATTTTAAAAAATATGATTCTACATACCTTCAGCTACTTTTCAACATAATTTATGTTGTTATCTAAACATTGGCCGAATTGTGAAATAAGTTTTTGTAGACCCTTGTAATAGAAGTCTACCGCCAGCGAGGAAAGCTGTTCCTGAACCGTTGTTTTCACTTCGTCGTTTGTGTGGAAATGCTAGCCGCCAAGGAACCTTTTCATATGTAGGAAAAGATGGTAGTGACTAGCTGTGGGGTAAGGGGGGTGATCAAATTGCTGCCAGCCGAAAAATTCTATGAGAGTTTGTGTTTGAGCAGCAGAATATGTCCTTGCATTGTCATGAAGCAACCACTCGGGCAGACAGCGGGCCGCGACGTTTATTCTGGACTGCACGGTGAAGTTTCGTCAAGGTCAGACGATACACAGCTGTGTTTATTATTGTCAGTACACATGCGCCAAAGGTCGAACGCGCGGGATTTCAAAAGATGTTGGCAAGAATTTCCACACACACGACGAAATGAAAACAACTGTTCAGGAATGGCTTTCCTCGCTGGCGGCAGACTTTTATTTTTATGATGAGGGTCTACAAAAACTTATCTCATGATATGACAAATATTTAAATAAGAACGGAAACTATGTTGAAAATTATCTGAAAGTATTTAGAATCGGTTAGAAAAAAATTACCCAAAAATATTTAATAGTTCCTATTTTATTGCACGGCGGCCCTTACTAAAAAAAACTTGTATGTAAGAAATTTTTTTAGCACCGTGTCTTAACCTTTTCATGCTATACACATTATATGTAATTAATCCCAGCATTACTGAGTTCTCTTTTCATATTTTCATGTTCTTCTAGATCTGATATTGAATTTTGACACCTAGATTCAAACAAATTATGATAAAAAGTGAACAGCAAAAGCTATAAACATTATCAAAACAGATATAACAATTATAGTTGCAGCTGAAGCTGCTATGAAAGAATAGTCTCAAAATTTGACCCAACAAATTATTGTTATTTCAACAAGAAAAAGAAATAGACCTAGCACGGTGGAGAAAGCCCATGATAGTTCAATGAAACCTTTCATGTGTTCATGTGGCGATTCACAAATTAAATCGTTCCTTTGTATCTTACTAATGGCATCAATATTGGGAAGCAAATATGTGCTGATCATTAGAGCAAAGATGTGAACGAACACCAATATTGTAGTGCACACGGTGAACATGACGAATAACCACTCTGGCACATTTGTTGGCTCGTTTATCTGTAGTTCTACCATGGACACCTAGAAAAAATAAAATATATTACTAAATTTATAAATATTTTTTAAATGATTCAACTAAGATTTAACAGTCCGACACTCTAGCTCAGTCAGTCTGTCTGAGCTAAGGGCCCAGGTTTGATTCCTGGCATGGCAGGAAGAGGTGTGGGTCTGCCCTTTCATGGTAATAAGTTATCGGCTGGGGATTGGAAGTTGTGCGTGTCCTAGTCATAAAGATTATAGGGTATATAAAGCTATGACAGTCTTAACAAGCCAGTAGTGGAAAATATGTGGCTTGAATAAATAATTGATCCCAGGCCATAGGCCGTAAACAGTAATGGATGTAAAAAAGTAAGATTTAACAAAGACAATTAAGGTTTTCTTAAAAATTATTCAACAATTCATTACAACATTTACGGAAATCAAACTCCGTATATTTTAAATTCAATCCTAATTTTAATTTAAAAATAATGAAAACAGACACTTAGGACAGATTGAGTTATCAGCACCTGGAACAAAAGTATAGTTAATTTTGAATCATTCTCACCCTCAATTGCTTTATACCACATTTAGACTAAACTTACAACCAATTGTATTTAAAACATTATTTTTTTAGGGGATTGGTCAACATGTGAAAATAATAGCTTTAATGCTATCAACCATAACCAAGGAGAAGGAAAAATTAATTAAATGATATATCATAAGGTTCTCAAAAATATAATTGAAATATACAATACATACATTTGAAAATCCAGTAAAACTGTGATTTCAGGACATTACAAAGCTACCAACCAAAAGAAAGATACATATCATAAGGGTGCATTATCAAAGATGAACAACATGTCCAATTTTGTGTGATTTTTAAATTAACATACATACCTAATCACACTGTTCCCTTATAGGATAGTCAAGAAACTATGCATATAGCTCAAAAACAACTTCATTCTTACCTAGGAACAGTCGAGGGGTGAGTGCAGCGCTCACTTTTGTTTTATTTCACCAACTATTTTAGCTAGAGATTAGCTATTGATGTGTGCTGTCATCTAGCTTTCAATCAAGATGCTATGCATGGGTTGACATCAATGGTAGAGGCTCACCTTTAACGCGTGTTATGCTAATAGACATTTAAGACTGTGTCTATAGTGAGCGCAACACTCACCCTCGACCGCTCGTGTATTGAATATTAGCTGATGATCATATTTGTTATTTTTTATATTAAATTTTTCCAACTATAATATTTTGTATTGGGTAGAAATTCTGGTGCATTGATTTGTTTATTTATTCTTTTATTTTCATTTAATAAACATTATTTTGTGCCATACGTAGGTTACTATTGATATACTTTCTTGGTATAGTGTAACATTTTATGTTTTTCTTTTTTAATTTGTGTACTGTTATACTGTTATACTGAAGATAATATATGATATTTAAACTCAGTATCTATTCTGTATAATATTATGAGTAACTTTAAACGTTTAGGGACCTTGTCTGAGGCCAAAATTAATAACTGGCTTCAAGAAGAATCAGACAAAGAGGTTGATGTGAGTTCATAGGATGAATTTGATGACTCAGCTGATTCAGATGGAGAGCCCATAAATAGCGAACATGACGGTGAAACCGAGTAGTCAACAGATGAGGGAGACATAGTCAACAGATGAGGGAGACTGTGTTGCCGATGCTAGGCCTTTTAAATATTTCGGAAAAGATAAGCAAACAGTTTGGAATTCATATTCTCCACCACAACAAGTGCATAGAAGACAGAGAAATGTTGTAATTCGTCCACCGGGTTTAAAGGGGATCGCAGCAAGAAATTCAACAACTGTACTTAAAGCATGGGTAATTTTCTTCCCTGATACTCTAATTGAGGAAATAACCATATATACCACTGATAAACTCGACAAAATGCAAGATAGATACAGCAGAGCGAGTGACGTTATAGCAACAACTCCGGATTAAATAAGGGAACTTTTGGGTCTTCCCTACTTAGGTGTAGCTCTCAGGTCATCACATCAAAGTGTGGAAGATTTGTGGAGCACAGATGGAACTGCGCCAGAGTATTTCATACTCTCTTTGAGCTACCGGAGGTTTGAGCTGCTGTTAAGAGCTCCTGTTAAGAGCTCTTCACTTTGATGACACAAGAAGCAGGGAAGCCAAGTTTGCAGCAGTCTCTTTGCTTTCAAAGAGGAGTGCATGATGGTTTTGTAGGTTCCTAAAAAGAAAAGAAACATTATTGTCTTAGCCAATATGCATGATTCTGATGAAATCGAGGAAACAACTGGAGATCAGGACAAACCGGCTGTAATCATTTTTTATAATTTGAATACAGTTTGGCTAGAGTATGCTGCCATTGTCCTTTTGAGAATTTTTTGGTGCAATATACACCCAGGTTATTCTTAGTTCCAACACACAAGAAAAAATTGTGTGCAGAAAGTTTCTGAAACAGCGATCGATGGCACTAACGAGAAACCACATGGTTTCTAGACTTAGCGCAGCAGGGATTCAGAATGATCTGAAGATCCTGATAAGAAAGTATTTTCCTCTACCAGAGCCACAGCCAGCACCAGAATCTGTTCAAAATCTAGAATGAGTGAAATTAAATTTCTGTCCAAAGAAAAAGAACCGGAAGACTAGGCTAGATGCGCGACCTGCATTGTTTCTATCTGCAGAGAACATACAGCTACAATCTGCGGTTATTGCTCTGGTCAAGGTCAAGTTAACAATGAAGATGCAGAGTGAATGAATTAATGAATGAAGAAAAACACTATAATGTACTTTATCAGAAAATATGTTATTTTAGACTATATATATATTTTTATTATTATATCTAATTTGTTTGAAAAAGTCAGAATAAGAAATTATGTTAAAGACAATCATTCTGGACTTAAGTAATGACATCTAACACAATAACATGTAATTTAAAAAAATAAAAGGACAACGTTCCTTGTTGTTATAGTAGAAGTTTTGATTATTGTTACTGTACATAAAAAATTTAAAAAATGTTTATGATCTAATAAATAAAACATTTCAATGATTTCAGTGAAAATAAATGATAAAAAACATAAAGTATTATAATGAATAAAAAATTAAATAAAAAACACTATGATCTAAATGGAAAAACTACACAATTTGTTGGGTGTGTGCTGCGCTCACCCTCGACCGATGACGTGACATGGCTGACGTCGACTGGTCCTGGGTTAGATTAATCCTGAACAAATTTATAAAACTGACAAATGTATTTTTATCCAACTTGGTACTTATATTGATTGCATTAAGGACAAATCGTTTTACATGCTAGTTGCTAGACTCCCGATGAAATGGAGGGAGATTGTGGTTCAATCTTGGTCGGGTGTACTGAGGTTTTTTTTCCTAAACGGTTTCCCACTCTCCCCATGCAAATGTGGATACACTTCCTTTAAATTTAACCTTACTAATCCCTAACCTATTAGTGTAATTAGTACATAAGTGTATAGCCCAATTTGATAGTAAGACAGTGCTAAAAAAATAAAAAATAATGGAAATTAGCATTTGAGATCATGTATTCATCTTTCCAAAGATGAATTCAATTAAATTCTTGTAAAAAATAAAATAAAGAAATTTGGTTAAGAAACATTTTTAAAAAAATGATGTTTAGTGTTAAAAGATGATTCAAACCTAGCAAAGAAGTTTAATTTAAAAAAAAAATAGTGAGATCAGTGTTTTATCTTTTTTTATATCTTCCTTTGATTTAATATTTTATAAACATGAATTATATTTTTCAACATTATTTCATGAAACAGGGTCTGTGGTGTACCTGTGAAAATCGTCAGCTAAATAGGTAAGTGAATGAACTAAATCTGTGCACAGGCTAGTAGTTATAAACTTTTTTCAAGCGATAACAGCACTATTGCTTAGGTATGAATCGTGACGGCCCAGTTAAAGGCTGAAGGAGATAATAATAGTCTTTCTCTCACATTAAACTTCTGACTCGAGACTATTTTATGTTAGAGAAAGATCGCCGTGGGTCAAGTGAACCGAACAAACAAGATAACACAATAAAGAAAACACTATTCAGCACAATAAAACTAACGAACTCCCATAAATCGGCTTTAATTAACACGGCCTGCATTTGCAGTTTCCAAGTGTCATAATTGTCTTTGCCTAGAAGTTCAATCATAGATACATTTGCGGTGTTCATGGCGTCAATCTCGGAACACTCGCACGCCCGTTTATCTTTTATGTTAAACTTGTTCTTTTACGTGACACTCACTTCCGAACCTGGGCCCATAACCTGTTAGAGAAAGATCGCCGTGGGTCAAGTGAACCGAACAAACAAGATAACACAATAAAGAAAACACTATTCAGCACAATAAAACTACAAGTGACGAAGTCACGAATGTGCGTCTGTAAACCATAACGGGCATGACTCAACTGACTATTGTCTGTTAAAAGATACACGCTGCGCATGCGCTACATTAAATATGGCTACACTAAACAACTGAAACTCGTCATAAAAGAACACCAACGTTCCAACATTTTAAACCCTAGAGAGTTGAAAATTAAAGGAGGAGGGGGATTAGTACAAGGATTTAAACAGATAATGTTTACAGAAGGATTTAGAGGTCAATGCTATAAGAATAAGGACAAATTCCTATAGCTATGCCTAGCCAAGAAAACCTAAAGAAATATAATTTTATATGAATGTGAGATAAAACTTATTGTGTTAGGGATAATTTTCTATTAACTTTTTGGAATATGTGGACTGAAAAATACATTATATTCTACAAGATGCAATAAGTTTAATGCCCTTGATATTTTTGATAAAATTGTATTTTACCTAAGACCGATTGGTATAAATGATAAACTTTAATTGTCTTCTAATTATTAGTATTACTATGGTTTTATTTATAAACAAAACTAGGTACAGGTTTATATTGATTGCAGTGGCACCATACAAACTGGTCTACAAGTTGTAAAGAAGAAAGAACATGTAAAATCTATCAATAATTCTTTTCTTCTAATAAAATGTATAGATCAACTAAATACATCGGTGGTCGCATAGTATAATGGGTCACTCTTGCATAATACTGGACTGCCAGTTATGGGGAGGAGCTCAGGTTTCGAATCCGTCAGATTTAATGAGATTTTTTTTCCTACATGCTTTTACTCTCCTACAATGCAATCTTATATACATTTACTCTAAATTATAACTTCTCGTTCAAACATATAGCCATACAGCAAAGGAAAAAAATTACTAATTCATTTGATTGAAATTATCATTAGTAGAAAATGACAGTTGTTCACAGAAAAATGATTAAATTTATATTTTAACGTTCACATGAATGTATTTAAATGTATGTTTAAAAAAGAACGCTGAAGTCGAGCCCGGGACCTTTGGCCTAGCTAGCACATTTTTCGAAATATATTAACTAATTAGTCACTTGGTCCATCCTTAAATGGATACATCTCAATGTTTGTTGACCAGTGGCTGTATTATTGCGTAATCCTACTATGCTTGAAGTTGTCTGTCCATCATATGGGTCCTACTCATGACTACTACTTGGTCAACCTTGATCCTGCATGTTGAATACTTGACTGTCAATCACTTTTTCCTCCCAGGTTGATCAATTTACATCTCCCCGCTTGAACGAATGATATTTGACTTGGAACTGAGAACTTAGAAATTGTAAGTATCGCAAATACACTATGATTTTATCCTTCTCTTTCCAGGCAAATGTTTGTCCATTATGATTTGATGTCCTAATCATTTCTACTTGGTATTATTCTTAATATAAGGTAAATAACAACACTTAGGTTTAGTGTATGAATAATAAGAATTATTGTTTGTAAAGCCATCAATGATTTTCATAATATACAGCAAAGAGGTAACACTAAAAGATGGTAAAATAAGAGCTGAAAAGGTATGTTTCTATGATTAAAACACAATCGATGTACAAAATTTGACATTTATTATTTTTACTACAGTAAAGCTTCGATCCAGTTAAAAGAAATAAATTATATGCAATATTAGCTATGTTTGGGATACCCAAAAAACTTTTGAAGCCAACCGAAGTATGTTTACTGATACATTTGGCAGGATACGAGCTGGATGTTATTTATCAAATACTTTAGAAATACAAGAGTTAAAACAACGAGATGCATGTTGCATTTTACTTTTTAATATATCCTTAGAATATGCTTTTAGGGTAATGCAAGAGAGTAGGGAAGGTTGACACTAAACGGTACAATGCAGCTATTACGCTACGCAGTTGATTTAGACTTGTTGGGCAATAGTAAGGAAGGTGTGGCAAGAAATGCAGAAACTTTATTAGAGGTTAGTAAGAAAATATATTTAAAAGTGAATGCTGAAAAGACTAAGAATATGTTCACAAAGGACACCGATTGGGGACGACAATTTAGAGACTAGTGCGAACAACATATAATTTAACAGGGTTAATGAGTTTAAATGTTTAGGAACCATTTTAACTAGCAATAACTTTATTTAGATTAGAAATCAGGAAAAGAATACAGTCAATAAATGCATGCTATTACTTGATCAGTAAGTTGATGACATCTCGCTTGTTGACTAGGAATGTAAAACCCAGAATATACAAAACAATCATTTTACCTGTTCTCTATGGGTGTGATTCTTGGTCTCTTACCTTACATGACCAAAACCTATTTAAGGTATTTGAAAACAAGATGTTTATGAAGATATTTGGTCCAAAAAGAAATGAGACTATTGGGGAGTGGAGTATATGACAATATGATGAGTTGCATACCCAGTACTCATCATCAGATACTGTTAAGATAATCAAATCTCCTAGATTACAATGAGCAGGACATGCAGTGCGAATGTAAGAATCTATAACATTGTTCAGGGTATTGACTGACAAACCCAATGTGAAGAGACCCATGGCGAAGACCTTGACGCAGATGGGAGAGTAACATTAGAATGGACCTGAAAGAGAGAGGGTGTAGTGAGGTGAACTGAATAGAATTAACTCAAGATAGGGTTAGGTAGCATACTTTTGTAATTGTGGTAGTGAACTTTTGAGCTACTAATGCCATAGAGTAAGTATTACAAAAAATAATCAATAGGAATACACACGCTCCTCTATCAATATTCCTCCCAAGTAGCTACAAGTAGAACTGTTATATTATCTCCTGACTAAATATTCCTTCAGCAGAATCAAACACAAGCAGGATATTTAAAGGTATTAGAGTGGAAAGTGAGTGGGAACCTATTTAGATGTAACCTTAGCACACTCAACCGGGACTTCCTTGTAGCCGATAAAACATACTAAAACATACCATATGGGCTCATAGTTTAGTCTGCATGCAAACCAATTTGTGGGGTTTGTTCCTGGGACTGCATCTTACTTCCTGTTATAGCTATATGCTAATTAAAAAGGGATAAAGGTTTAACTTAGAGGAAGTGTACCCACATTTACTTGGAGGGGAGAGTAGAAAACCATTTAGGAAAAGCCACCTTCAGTACACCCGACCAGGATTCAGATCAAATACCGATCTCCCCGTCATCATCGGCACTCTAGTCTAACACAAGAGTGACGCCTTAGACTACGTGCCACAGAAGCAGGTGATTCATGTTGTACATAAATAAGCCTCTTAAATAATGTATTTATAGAATGTCTAGTATAAACTTTATTTACACACTTGGTCACAATAAGTCTATCATTTTAGTTTAAATCTCACCTTAATGTGTCCACATTTGGTGGTCGTGACTCGTCACATTCTTAACAATTTATTTATCAACATAATGTTTTGTCAAACCATACTTGTAGATTATTTTTAAGGGCTTACAATAAGTAAATAATGTAAGCTCTTATATACTTATGCAAACACAAATTACAATTATAAATTAATCTTTTAAAACAAGGCTACACCTGCTTCGGGGGCCCCATGAGCAAAAGCACCACTCTTGCAATAAACTGGGCTACTAATAACTTAGAGATGGGGGTTCGAATCCTGCCCAGGTGTACTGAGGGTGTTTTTTTTCCCTAAATTATCTTCTATGCTCCCTCCACGCCAATGTGGGTACACTTCCTCTAAATTCACCCTTCCACATTCCTAGCCTAGCATAGTAACATAATTAGTACAAAGGCTTATATATAGCCTGAACAGACAGAACGCGGAACAAAAAATAACATGGATGAGACTTTATACATAAAATTAACATTAAAATGAATTTATATTATCTATACAACTAAACATAATGCTCAAAGAGAAATATTAAAGAAAACAACGTCCAACATTACATAAAACACTAATTTATTTCAGTGGCATATTCTCTGGGTATGCTAGTCCTGCGCCGCATACCCATAATTATATGAATTAGTTTCTTTTTAATTCAATGTTTGTGCTAGCTGTATAAATATTAATGTTTAAATAGTTAATAAATATACATGTAATGAATTATTAATTTTAAAACTAATATTGATTCATATTCCAAGAATACTGTGTTTTAAGTAATTCTTCTTCCAAAAAGCTCTACTTAACACAATAGGAAACCCAGGGCCTGCTGCTTGAAAACCGCAAGGCAAGCTAGGGAGGCTCTAATGACCTTGCCCAATGTCTAGAGGGTTGCAACACATTCCCTTTCCCGCTCGCCCACAAGTCATTGGCCAATGAGTTCGGATTTTTATACCCCAGGTCATACTGTTCATGTGAAGCAAGCTAAGCATTGTGCCAACTATTGAAAAAAAATTCAAGGTCACAATATTTATTTATTAAGCTAATTTAGTATAGTTTAAGTAAAATTACATTAAATATCTATAAAATTAATTATAAAATAATAGTTAGTATACAGAACAAGCTTTCAGTTATACACTAATTAAATACATTGAGTTATGTTTAGGCATTCTAGTCGCATGTATTATCATATATTTGGCAAACACATTTAACCACTCTTTCAAATTTAAGCATTTCATCACTGGTAGATTGAGGAAGGGGTGAGGGGGGGCGGGTGACAAGACTACATTAATTGTAGTTGACGCGATGGTAATTCTTGTTTTTCTTTAGTAGAAAGTATTAGTGTGGAGTTTTAATAGTGTTGTCTTAGTTTTTAAATTACATTACGACTTATTAGTCATTGTGATTTTATATAACTATATATCAAAGAATCCCAAAAGTCAGGGGTGTAATTTCACCATTTCAAGATTATTTAGAAGGAAAAGGTAAAATAAAATATATTTTCATATAATTTACTTAATCATTGGCACACCCAGTTGTTTACTTTGGGGGAGGCATTCAATCAAGACTGTAGCAAGAATGAAATTTTGATGGAGAGAGCGGGTTTGGGGTTGCACAGCCCCCTGACGGCCGAGAATATTGATGAATATTAAAAGCTTTTAGAAATCATTTGGATTAGTTTTATAGTAATTAAGAGATTTAAATAATGCAAATGTTATCGAAGTTATTATTTATGGGTTTTTTCCAATTGTTAATTTTGTGTGTAACTGTAAACCTTTTGAATGTTAGGCTTAAGTCAGAAGCCTGGTTTTAAAATATAGCCTATGCATTCGTCACATCTTCAATGCTAAATATTTTAGTTATACTTCATATTATTTAAATTTCTATTAAAAGTATGTGTGGTATTGGGGAACAGGGGGTTCACATACATTGTTTGCCCCTTTCCCCTTTGGGTGCACCACTGCTTACAGCAAAATATCTGTGTAAATATCTTAGCAATAAACCAATGACGTGGCGATAGAGTATTAATAGTCAAAGATAATCTCCC
>CABFWO010009231.1:0-13090 GCA_902155825.1 Timema genevievae
GTAATATAAATTTACCTATACTTTAACATGTTCATATTTGACAAAAAAAATTTTAACAGAAGTGTATTCAAATTATACATTTTGACTTGTAATTTCACTCAATTTAGCAACTGTTTAATCGATAGATATTATTTTTATATATATTTCTAGAAACATTTATCTAAGTCTTAACTTTTAATAAAGAGTAATAGATAAATTAGATGCATCAAAATAGATATGAATAATAAACAAATCTGACTTAAATAAGCTTGATTTATTTCAGATTCAAACAAGAGCAAGAATTATTGACAAGCCTTTTCTTACCTAATATTTAGTTTTACTTAATATCAATAGTAGTAATAATACTAATATTCATTTCTTGGTCTTCTATATAATTAAACATATTAAGGCATATATTTCTAGTATTACCAAACACAATCTTAATTCCTCAATTTTCAAAAGAGTTTAATTGTTCTCCTTGAATATTAGAAAAAACAACAGCGAGATTACTCGCAATCATATCTTACGATATTTCAGTAATTATTAAGTCAGGACTAGCAATATTTGTTCAATATCAATCGAAGCTTACATTGACTTTCAGTCATATTTATTACTTTTTAATTATTTTTACTAGCTATTTATAAAGTCAAGAATAATATTCATATTTAAAATCAAACAATCGATATTTATCTCGATCCTGGCTATGATCTCTGAGTTCATGATTTACTATAGTCTTTGGAAATATTATCAAACCAATAAAGGTCAAATTTAAACTCGATTTATAAATCATAGTATTTTAAATATGTAAACAAAGGAAGTTAACAAGCCAAAAGAGAATTTTGAAAAATTACATTAAAAAAATGTAAGCAGAAACATTAATTTTGCCTTACATTTTCAAACAATCTGCAGCCAACGCTACCTCCTTCTCTACAAAAAGTCAATTCCAAGAGTGGCGGTAAGGGCAAAACACGTGCATCATATATGATTAGACCTAGAGAAAAGGGAAGGCAAGGAACAAGATTGGTGGAACATATTTGGGTCACGTGAAAGGGTAAATGCATTACAAAACATATGCTCGCGAAGCACCAAGTAAGATCTCAATCATTTTTGAATCTAGAACACTATTCTTTGGACTAATAGACGTCACAGGAATAACAACTTTAGAGAGTTCTACCAAGGCACGCCTCCTAGCGATCATTATTCAAACTCAGGTCACCTCAGTTAGTTGCTCGCGCGTCGTGGCCTTGTTGGGACGTGTTGTAAGATTGTTGAACCGTCGTTTGGTGTTTTGTTGGTGCAATGGGGTAAGTTTATTACACTACTCCTTCTTCTTTCAACTTTGTTTTGTAGCCAATGCCTACATTGGTACTCCCCCCTTTGCCACAATCCTTGAAGTTACCGGCATCTACTGGACCTGACCTTTTAGCCCACACGGCTCCTGTAAACACAAAATGGCCATGGTTCGCACCTCTTGAAGCATTACCTTACTCCTCATTGCATTTAATTGACCTATTTTAATTTGCAACTTTTTATCTGGAATGTTGTCTTTTACCATTCTGTGGATGGTACGTATGGACGTAACACTGTGGCCAAGGTAGGCGAGCGTTGAATTCCACTCTCCCGTGGGCTTTAGTCATTTGGTCAAACAACATACCTTCACCCAATTCTTAATTCCTTCTCTCTGCTACCTCCTTGGGGATATTGACGGATCATATGCGAATGGCTGTCGTCAATGTGACTGTGCCACTGCACCCCTGGATATCGTGGCCCAGGGCAGTTTCTAGGTTGGTACCTAAAAAGCTCCAACCCCCTCACCCACTAGAGGTGGGGTGATCCATATCAGGCCGGATACCCGGGGAGGCGAGAATTAACTCCTCCCCCCTTCCAGTCACTCACTGGTTGGACCTGCACAGGGAACCGTGCCTCCCACCTATCCAGGGTGGTATCCGGAGCTATTTACTTCCACTCACAGAAGCGATCGCCCTCCCTGGGGATATTTGACATTGACTGACCATTTGCACTGGTTGTCGTCAATGAAGACAGTGCCATGCACCCCTGGACATCGTGGCCCATGGCATTTTCTAGGTTGGTACCTAAAAAGTTCCAACCCTCTCGCCCACTAGAGGCGGGGTGATCCAGATCAGGCCGGATACCCGGGGAGGCGAGAATTAACTCATCCCCCCCTACCAGTCACTCTCTGGTTGGACCGGCACAGGGATCCATGCCTCCCACCTATCCAGGGTGGTATCCGGAGCTATTTACTTCTACTCACAGAAGCCATCACCAGAGCAATCTCCACTTTTTCCCAGTGTGTAGGGGAATGGGATTACGCCCATTGCGCGTGGGAAAGTAATCTCCCACTCCTCGTGCGTATGAGTGGAGGCGCCCATGTTCTAGCCCATGCCCTACTAACTGTCCAGGTTAGCACCGGAGCTCTAAAACGGCTCACCGCACGAAGGGCGGAGCCCATCCCTACCAGCCCAGAACCCCAAGGGTCCGGCCTATAGCACGGCACCACACAAGGAGCCCAGGCCGGAGATCCGAGCCCACCCCTCTGCCAACGCCATCACTCGTCGGCAATTAAAATCACTGCCCCAAAGAGTCCAACCCATTTCTGGGTCCTCGTGGACCCGCAAACAAGTCCGCGAGGCCGCGGTCCGTGACGTGGGCTTGGAGCCCAGCCCTGTGTACTACTTATAACGAAAGTAGTCTAACGGAGGCATGCCAGTCCGCAGGAACACCCCTAGCACTTGTAGGTAACCCCTAAGGTCCAGCCTATAGCACGGCACCGTCGGAGTCTCTCTGGCACGGGACCTCCCTAGGGATAATTGAATTCGCCTCAATGGTGTCCTCACTTCAGAAATGAATTTCTCTACATGCCAGAAGAGCAGAGGCAAGATAAGTTCAAATGGTATATATTATCTAGAGCAAGAGCCCCACCCAGATTTGCTTTGAATTCATATCAGTTCAAAATTATTTAATTGTGGCTTAGAATAAAATAGTTGACATACACAAATATAGAGAAGATGGTGGTAAGGTTTTAGAGTAATAAAATAAACAATCAAATCAATTGCAATGTTAATATTAAATAAATAAACCATTAATAAATCATGACATTTATTACAACCTAGTTACCTCTGTGAAAGCGGTTAAATCCTTCAAAATCCATAAAGAATACCGCCACTGTGTAAGTTTCGACGTGTCTCTTGTAAACAAAATACTAAGACACTAAATAATATATCCAGAACTTTCTCTATTCGTTCATCTGAACTAAGCCCACAAACAATTTACGGATGGTAGAGAAATAATTGTTGGAAACAGTGATCTCTATACGGGATGGACACAAAACACACCCCTTGCAAAGAACTACCAAAGCTTGACGCTCAAGTGTGTTGTCGGCTTGATTATTAGGGGACAAATTTTAACGGATTTTTCAATGATCCTTTACGAAAACATGTATCTGGTGAATAAAAGTTTTATTATTTAATAGTGAAGTATTATATCAAATTTGGGTGAATAAACATTTACATTAAAGGATATACAATTCAGTTTTAGAGGTAATATTGTACAAGCTTGTATTTTGGTTAGGAAACCATATTAGATCTAAATTTCGATAATTATAATGAAATACAGTAGCTAAAAACTTGATTACATTTGTGTGAGCGATAAATTTTGTGTAGAAGTTTTACGTTCTAACGATGATTTAGGTTATAGGTCCGTAGGAAGTATAGCTATAATAGCCTACATCAACTTATTTAACGAAATAAATCACGAGTGTTGAATGTTATTGAAGGGGTCGATGAAAAAACATGATAACCCTAATTTTATATTTAAAAAAAGTGTTGGCAGTGATTTCAGGTAGCTTACCTTTTGAATAAAAAGTTATTTTTATAGTCAATCAAGACATTGAGGATAGCTAATATTAAAAAAATACCTCATTTATTGTTTAAATCTAGATCTACGAATTTAATATAGGTTTAAATCCCATCTAAATCTATGAGGATTATCATGTTTATGGACCGAGACCCTCAGTTATGCTCTTAAAAAAATTTATTCACACATTTATTTCATTTAACTAATCATAAGTTGATGAGGTAACTCATACAAATTAGTGAACGATGTCAAAATATGTGCGTAAGAGATAAATAGATGTAGAAAAATATCCTTCTCTCTTACACATCGGTGTGCAGACGACAGACTCAGATGTCCATCCAGTTATATTATATATATCAATGATTGGAAATGACATTCAAATTTATTTTTATTTATTTAAAACGGTGTTTCCGTGAGCTTTAATAGTTCATTAGTGGAAACTATGCAATATATAGTAACAGGGGTTGATCTCAGAGGTCTTGGGGTAAAGTGCTCGCACCAGGACCCGATGCTGGTGGGTTCAAACCCAGCCGTAGTTGATGTTTTTTTTAATTGTAAAATATCCTAAGTTTTAACAAAATAAATAAATTTGTAATAATTTGATGTTATTTGCTCTAAAAGAGATCTCGCATTTATAAATCCTGCAATAAAATGGCATTTCAATTATTCTTCATTTACATTATTTTCAAACAGTTTGACTGTATTTTGTTTGTATAAATTTTTCTATGAACAGTGTGTTTTATTCCTTTTAACCAAATAGATTTTTAAATGTCATATAGATTTCAATAACTATTTTATTACTAACTATATTGAAATTGTTGTCATTATTAATAATTTCTAAACTATTTTTACTAAAATTGAGTTTACTCTTTGTAAGGGCACAATATTTGTTAGTTCAGATACAATCCTAGAAACACAAGAAAAATATTCTGAGTAGCAATAACATCAAGTTTTTCCAATCAAACAAAAAAATCGCAATTAGTAAATGCAATAGAGGAAGCTCTGACTTTTCACACTGTTAGGCATCATCCATTGTTTAGATCTATGGAATGTACGCCTAAACTGAATGCTGAACTGTTTTGTGATTCTAATCTTTCCAAGAAGTGTCATGTGCTAGGACAAAAACTGAAGCTTCAATTATTTGGCCACATTCAATTGATATAACAGTAGAGTTCTTACAGGGAATATCTGGTTTTGGTGTTTGCACAAATGGTAGCAATCATAGATCCCTACAAATATTTACACTTTTAATATATCATTTAGATTATGAAGTAGGAGGTATCCAAACTAAAGTTGTAGAGAATAAAACAACTCCCAATGACACTTCTGACCATCCTACATAAGCGATTTTACACTAAATAGGCTTGGTATTGTTGATACATGTGTAATATTTGCTGATGATAAAACCAACACAAATTTTGGAGGGCTTGAAAGGACTGAAGATCAAAATATTTTCACTCAATTAAATCAATGTGTGAATAAGAATTTAATTGGTGTAGGCTACCCAACGCATATTTTTCATAATGCAATTCAACATGGATGGGTCTGTCAGTAGGTTGATTGGAGTTCATTGTCATGAAATCGTATAATTATTTTTCTATACAGGGTGTTAAGAATAGAAAACAATATTGGCAAATCTGTATTATTTTATCTTTTGGTTAATTTCATTTTTGTTAAGTTTAAAGCCTGTTATAACCACTAGCCTACCGCTAATGACACAATATTGAGCAATGTGACGATTTTGCGTCTTAATTTTGTGTTTTTTGTTAATAACAAATTAATATTGGTTTATAAAAGTTATAGATAAAGTGTTATTGATGTGTGCCATGGTTTGTGAAAATCTTTTGTTTTTAGATATTGTGAATCAATATAATTATAAGCTGGAGAAAAGGGAAATTTGGTAAATGTCTTGTAATTTCTCAACAAGTGGTGACCCCGACGTCATAGTGTTATGGTAAAAGGTAAGACCTTGTAAATGTACACTATCATTAACAAAATAAACATGGATACATGAGTAAAACGACGTAAACCGGTACGAGGATTCTTTACAAGGTCGTATGCGTTGGTGGTAGATTTGACTGCAGAGAAGCCCGATGAAAAGGGAGAGAGAACCAAGTATGCAAAATTGGAAAGGTTAAGTGGTAAATTGGCACTCCATGCAGTTAATGGATCTGAGGAAGATTATGAACAAGAATGTAGGACAGTTGAAGAATATAGACAAATTATGTATGAGGCTAGGATTAAATATGAAGCACTTCTAAATTGGTTATTAGTGCAAAAGAATAATGCTGTGTCAATTTGCTCTTCCCCAACTACCAGGAAAAACTACAACTAACTAAAATACAATTGAAGAAATTTGAGGGACAATTTGGTTGATTTTCTGGAGCCAGTTTACACGTATACATGAGGAAAAAGAATTGAAGGCTGAAGATAAATTCTAGTATCTCATCCAGGCAACTATAGAGGGGACAAGGGCACGTGAGATAGTAGACAGTTTTCCTCCTACTGCTGAAAAATATCATAAAGTGATTGACAGTCTGAAAAATAGATTTAGCCATGAGGAGTTATTGACAGAATTTTTTGTTCGTAAACTTCTGGAATTAGTAATTAAAAATGCAACTGGGAACCAAGGTAAGAGAGATATTGCACGTTTATATGATAAACTGGAATAACATTTAAGATCCTTGGAATCAATAAGAATGACATCAGACAGGTATGTGTCTATGTTATTTCCTATGGTTGAACCATGTATTCGAAGAAATTCTTAGAGCGTGGTTAAGAAATCCTGTAGTCTGCAGCAATGAAGATGTTCAAGATAATATGTATACTACAAAATTGAAACATTTGTTGGCATTTTTTAGAGATGAAGTAGAAGGTGAAGAAAGGATCTTGCTTGCGAAAAACTGGTTTAGATTGGCTGATGATAACGCAAGAAGAGAGAAGAAGAATAAAACAGATGAATTTGTAGTAACTTCGTGTGAGCATTTTTCAGGGGAAACGAAACCAAACATAAGACTGCCTATCTATTTTGTGACAAATATTATGAGAGTAAAGAGTGATTTCATGCACAGAAGATGAAACTTATTCAGAAACAATAAGTTTTCAAGAAGAAAAGGGGTTGTTACCTTTGCTTGAGACCTGGACACTGCTCTACAGACTGCAAAATAAATATAAGGTATTTGATCTACGGTCAAAAAACATTGGTGTCCAAATCTTTAAGGTTAGTAAAGAAAAAAATGAAACAATCGAGGAGAAGATAAATTGCATAGAAAATGCAGTTTTATCTATTCATTGATGCACAAAAGAAGTTTTACTTCAAACTCTAATGGTGAAACCTGAAACTAAAGACAATAAGTGGACTAAGAGCACTCATTGACTCCTGTTCTAAACGCTCATACATTTTGTCAAGAACATCTGAGGAAATAGGATATCAACTAGAGACGTATGAACAGATGGCACATGCCTTATTTGGAGGCATCACATCTAAGCAAAGGGAACACAAATGTTATGATATTCAGCTGAAAAGTGTGACAGATGATTACTTATACAACATTCAAGTGTTGGATCAACCATTTATTTAAGGCTCCATTGCTAGAGTTCGATCAAATCCATGTCTGGTGGAACTAAAAAAGAAGGAGATTCAACTCGCTAATGTTGGAGAAGATGAACAACCAAAAGAACTACTCATTGGGGCGGATGTTGCTGGAAAACTGTACACAGGAAGAATGTGTCAATTATTATCGGGATTAGTTGCAGTGCAAAAACAACTTGGATGGTTAGTTATGGGAAAGCTTCAGGGAAGATCAAATGGTGATACTCAAGCAGCTATGGTAGCTACACATTTGACTCATCCTTATAAACTTGCAGACTTATGGAAGCTGAACGTCCTTGGGATTTCAGATCCATGGGAGAGCCAATCAAAGAATCAATAAGAGGCTGCTCTTATGGATAACTTTCAGAAAACCATGAAGATAGATTATGAAGGGTATTACAAAGTTTGTCTACCATGGTTAGACCATGGAAAGGACCTAACCGAAAACAAAGCTTTGATGGAGAAGAGACTCGATGCTACAACTTCAATACTTATCAAGTACAATAAATTTGATGACTGCAATACTGTTTTACAGGATTGGCTGCAGGAAGGTACAATAGAAAAGGTGCCTGAAGGAATGGCTGATCAAAACGAGGTGCACTATTTATCTCCTCGAGGGGCGTTCGTAAATAACTCGTCAACCTCTGTGAGGCAAGTGTTTAATGCCACTTGTAAACCAAAAGGACAACCACTGTTTGGGTAAGGGGCCAAATTTATTGGAATTGATTTCCAGCCTACTTCTCAAGTTTTGAGAGAAAAGTATAGAAGTCATATCTGACATAAAAGGAGCTTTTCTACAGATTTCCATTGATGAGAAAGATCGTGATTATTTACATTTTATATGGTGGCAAGACTATGAACAGAAGAAGTTAATATTCCGTCATCGCAGAGTATTATTTGGAGGGAAAAGCAACCCATTCCTCCTAGGACCAGTGATTGATTACCACTTAAAGAAGTATCAACATCCGTTACAGTGTATGGTAATGAAGCTTAAGACTAATTTTATGTTGACAATAGTTTTAAATCTGTCAATAATGAAGAAGAGCTACAATATATTTTTATAGAAAATACTATATATCTGATGGATGAAGCGAAGTTTCGGTTACGGGATTGGGAATAGACTATGACTATTAAAGAAGAGGTAAAGCCGGAGCCAAGTTCTGTGCTCGGTTTGTTGTGGGACATTGAAGAGGATGTTCTATTTTGTGATGTGAGTAGTATTGCAAGATACCTGGAGTATTAACAAGAAGAGTAATCTTATCCATTGCTCAGAAGGTTTTTGATCCAGTAGGATTCTGTTGTCAAGCTATGCACTACCCTGAAATCTTACTTCAAGAGGGTTGGAAAGCCAAATTAAGCTAAGACGCGAAAGTGTCACAAGATGAAAGAAAATCATTTACTAAATGTCTGGGAGACTTGCATTTGTTGGCCCAGGTGAAAACTCCTTGATGTATCACAATTCTCTACACGCAGTCGAGGAGCCTACACACATTTTGTGTTGCCTCAAAGTTGTATTATATTACAGTGGTATTTTTGAGATGCAAAAGGGTCCACGTTACTAATATACAACTACTGCAAGCTAAACGTAGAGTGTCTCCATTGAAGAAGGTATCCATCCTAAGTTTAAAACTTCTAGCTTGTTGCGTTTGAGCACGCCTTGCCGCATTTGTGAAGAGAGTATTATGCATAGAAACAATTATTGTAGAATACTTCTGGACTAATTCTTCAAATGTTTTATGCTGGATTAAACAAGTATAACATTGGGGAGCATTTGTAAGTAACAGAGTTAAAGAAATCCGCTCTTTATCAAGAATAAATGATTGGCAGCATGTACTTAGACAAGAAAACCCAGCAGAATTACCTTCCCGAGGATGCTCTGTGAAGAAATTGTTAGCATCAAAATGGTGGGAGGGATATTTGCCTGAGTCAAGAAAAGGAAAGTTGGCCTAGATCTGAAAATTTGATAAATGAAGAAGTAAATCAAGAGAATAAAGGAGGCATTGTGACAACCATGGTCAGTGGTAAAAAGGAAGATCCTTGGTAATGTAGATATTTTTCAAATTATTCTAAAATTTTGAGAATGGTCGCATGGATTTTAAATTTTTCAATAATGCAAAGCAAAAGTTTTCGGGCCGAGTTCTTGGAGAGTTATTGTTTTTGAGTTAACAGTATCAGAGTAGAAATTGATTAAAATTGTCTAACAAGAAATTTTTGCTAAAGAAAAGAAGATAGACTTAAACTCACTGTGTGTGTTTGAAGATAAGGAAAGAATTCTTAGAATAAAAAGTAAGATATCAGAACGTCAAGATGAAGAAAAATTTTTGTACCCATTTCTACTCCCAAGTCATCATAAATTGGTAGAACTTATTAATTAACATCATACAACATTAAGTCATGCGGGAGTTCATACTGTAGTGAACGAGACCATGCTCGAGCCAGCTCTGAACAGTCACCAGGCTTGGGCCACCCCTCAGAGCAAGGGGTTGGGGCCAACCGGCCGAGTGTGGGTTAAACTGGACAGGTGTGACAAGAGAGACAGTCGAGCAACGGGACTGAGAGTGTTTTCACATTGTAATGGACGTGTGCGACGAACTCAAGACATGTGTATTTAATATACGTATTAATAAGTACTAATTCATTGTAATATTGTAGTTTAGAAATAAGAGTAGTAAGTAAGAACCATAACAGTGGTGGCAGCGGTGGGATAGTACGTATTAAACTTATTTTGTTATATTAAACTACAATGGCTAGCGCTATATTATTGCCCCGAACATTCGATGGTCAAAGTGACGTGTCCGAGTGGATAGCATATTTTGAGTTAGTGGCTACAGTGAACAATTGGTCGGATAACGCAACGAAGTGCGCATATCTCGTGGCAACCTTGGCTGGTAACGCGTTACAATAGTATCTTGTTTTGGACCAAGAAGAACAAAAACAATATTTTAAAGTTAAAAATGGATTAAAACAAGCTCTGGCCCCGGGGCAAGGAGAACGAACTTTTTAAAGCCATGTTTCTTAACCGACTTCATGCACCAGCAGATCCACTCCCGTCGCTTGGGTTGGTATTTACGCCAACTTTCCGCTAAAGCTTTCCCAAATTTAGATGTGGATGTGAGAGATTTTCTCGCCAAGGACCAATTTATAGAGGTGTTAAATGACCCCCAATTGCGTTTATTTGTAAGACAGGCTAGACCTAAAACGCTTGACGAAGCTATGACTGTTGGTGTAGAAATAGAATCTACCCTCGAAGTGGAACGTTCGAGGACGCTACCAACCCACACAAGTGGTAATGAGACGCCCACCAATCCTCCGGGTATGGTGGTGGATCATGCTCTGCAAGATATGGGCAAGCTGCTTCAGGAACGACAAAAGACGCTTCAGGCCATGACGACAGCGATGCAGCAATTATCAACAACACTTTCTGCATCACGGGAGCAGGGTGACCGATGCCCATTACAATCATCATCTGGTCGATCAATGAGATGTTGGGAGTGTGGCGAAAACGGCCACCGACGGGCACAGTGCCCTCAGGGAAACGGCCAGTGGCCAGTGTGAACGAGTTCATGCTGGCCGGGACTTCATACGGGACCGCGAATACGGGACCGCGAAACGCCCGACGGCCGAGGAGTCTTCACATGGAACCGCGAAACGCGCGCCAAATGGGGAGACTTCACAAGAGACCGGTAAACGTGTGCTACCCGAGGAGGATGTACCCAGGATCACGGAAAGCCTGCAGGCTGAGAAGCGTTCACACGGGGATAGTAGCTGTGAGGTAAGTTTACACGTGCGTGAGGGGCGCGAGATTGGTTCTACATCCCCACATATCAGAGCGGACCGCGAGGATAACGACAGGTACCCTGTCACATTTGGGGTATGGAATGTAGAGTCAGACGGGGCAGTATATGTGAACGGACATAAAGAAGGCTGTGCTGTTCGTATTTTAATCGACACTGGTGCCACCGTGTGCTTAATACGCAGAGATGTGTGGGAAAGTGTTAAAGGATGGTCTAAAATGTTGGTAGCACACACATTAGCCTGTATCGTGAACGTGAGTGGAGATCCAATAAATACTGAGGGAGAATTCAAAATGACTGTGGAGATTGGTTTTAGATAGAAACAGAGTAAAATACCAAATCATCCCAAATAGAACCAGCGTAGACAGAGTAAAATACCATAGCATTGTGATGCCCACAACTTGGTGAATTTATTCTTAGCTTGATATGCATCTATTGTAAGGGCTTCCTATCACCAGTCGCTTGTAAGTGTAATGTTATGTGTCGGAAACAAGATACCTATCTTGTGCGAACGGCACGTACGCATTTAAGTTAGTAGATTAGTTGATGGCCGCGATATATCTGTGTGTACCACTGTGTTAGCTATCACGTGATCTTGTGCTGTGGATAGAAGTGATTGATGCGCTATGCCGCCATTGAAGGAATCTTCCCTGGCTAGCAGATAGTTTGTGTAACTTATAACAGAGCTCTAGGCAGATGGTTTTAATCAGTTGTTGTAGAGAGTGTCAGGAAAATGTGTTTGCTCAGTGATAGCGTGCCTTGAGCACCATGAGTACGACGATGGTTAGGTCAGTGGTTATGACACGATTACAATAATGGTCGAGACATGGTTAACACAGTGGTCAACGAAGTTAGCTGTGGGCAGTTGCCCAAGAGTGTGTTAGTGTCATAAAGATTCGTAAGACACTTGCCATGTGCGTGTTTACAAAGTATTGATGCGTAACATCTAATTGGAGGATTTGTGGACTTTAGATTGAAACTTAGTATGTGATTTGGGGACAGATAGGGCTTACAAGTTACCGGGTGACAGCTGAGTCCCAATCCCCTATCACGGTGACGACCGTTGTATTAATTAACTTTTCTTTAATAAGCCCAATTGTACTAATCGTTGGCCATTCATTCAACCTATCTTGACTGACCCCTCAACATTGCAGTCTAACAAGTGATCTATAGTCCGTACCTTTACATCTTGGTTATAGTAAATCTCGTGCTCCTACAGCATCAAAGATAGAACCAACTTAGGCCATGGTAAACTACCAGATCATCCCATACTAAAATACTAGAGTATTCCGTTGCGAACCAGACCATTCCAAGTATCACATTTCAAGCCATAAAATGTCTTTGAAACAAAAGATATTACACCAGAGTAAACCAGAGTGCCAGAAATAACCAGATTAAAATGTGGTAACCTAGGGAAAATCATAGTAAAATTCAGGGTTGTGCTCCGTGTCGAATATTATTGTATGGTTCACAGACCACAAATTCAGTTATTCCCTAGCTACGGTAGGAGAGATGATAAGTTACAGCAAAAGGTTCTTTATTGCAAACATTGACTGAAATTAACTAATGCAAATCTATTCGAAAATAATTATTTATAATATAGTATTAGTAAGCAAATAATAATTGTTTCCGAATAGGTTGACATTAGTTACTTTTAGAAAATGTTTTCAATAAATACCTTTGTAACGGGCTAATCGGGCTTAGCCCCGTTCAATTATAAGATACGAATGTTTGTTGTACAAGCAAGTCGTTAAGAGTTGATAAAGGACAATCTTGTGTTAAATGCTACGCCCATAACAAATGTTTATTTGTTTACATACCAACTTCACCAACCTTGGCTGCAAGCGGAATG
>CABFWO010009232.1:0-13084 GCA_902155825.1 Timema genevievae
ATAGTCTACATACAGACAACCTCCTATGTTGTACCCTGGACAACGTTCTGTCACCAGAGAGGCTAATAGTCTACATACAGACAACTTCCTATGGTGTACCCTGGACAACGCTTTGTCACCAGAGAGGCTAATATTCTACATACAGACAACCTCCTATGTTGTACCCTGGACAACGTTCTGTCACCAGAGAGGCTAATAGTCTACATACAGACAACCTCCTATGTTGTACCCTGGACAACGTTCTGTCACCAGAGAGGCTAATAGTCTACATACAGACAACCTCCTGTGGTGTACCCTGGGTAACGTTCTGTCACCAGAGAGGTAAATAGTCTACATACAGACAACCTCCTAAGCTGTACCCTGGACAACGTTCTGTCACCAGAGAGGCTAATAGCCTACATACAGGCGACCAAACTAAATCCTGCATCTCTCACGGTCAAATATGCAATACGCTTAAAATAAAATAAAATAAAATCGTGTATTAGTTAAAAGATTATAAAACTTACTATAATATTTCCTTATGAATTACTTTTTAGAGTATATTTACATTGATAAGTAAACGGGTGGAGGAATTTAAAAAATATTTGTAGTAATTTATTTACGCCACTATAATAACGTAATTTTCCGGTTTTCAAAAATCAGGATTCCTATGAAAATCAGACTGTAATATGTATTACTTAGTATATACAACAAAAGTATTTGAAACAATAATAGATGATACTTTAGTGCAATACTGGCAAGATCACTGAGTACTTAAAAAAAGAAAAAATTGCTTCTCGAGAGTCCTATATTGTAAAATATAATGCTAGTCCTTAAGAGTGAGCAAATTAAAATAAGCCTCACCTATGGGCAAGCGGGTTAAGCGTCAAACTCATCTAGTGTGTATTTACAGTGATGGGTGGCTCGTGGTTTTGAGTCCCTGCTGAGTGTTGTGAGACTGGTTTACTTCCTGCCCCTAAATATTTTCCCATCCTTCCTCTAGGCACGAATTTCCTATAAATTCTACCTTCCTCATAACTACCTCACTTGTGTAGCTAAATACGTTTATCCCGTGCGGGTAGTAAGATGCGGACTATACAAAAAGAAATCTTCAACCAAAAGTAAAAAGGAATATATGAGAAAGATTCAAATAAATTCGCTAATTTTAATAGATTAGTAAAACACATCATTTTGTAATGATTATATTATGTTTAAAATGGTTTGACTTTTACAGTACATATTAAAATGTCACAACACAATATTGAAGATTTAAAAGACACAAAATAAAATATAGATTAGAATATCATAGAATATTTATTATGTGACAAATTCTGAAGCTACAAACAACTCTTTTTTTTTTTTCTATTTTGACTTTTACAATAGCAGATAAAATTAATTAAGAATGATCACCTTCGCTTGTGATTCTCAACAATTTGAGTTGTTAAGTATTATGTTTTATCACAGTAGACCCTGCCCCAATCGCGATAAGTGGCAAATTGGCCATAAATATTTGGTGAATATGAGTTAGCAAGCCAGCTCTCACAGCAAAATAAACTTTTTCTGACGGCTTGTGCTGGTTGTAGCTTGATATTTCCTGCGTTTTGTTCTTTCCTTTTTTAATAAGTCATTGACTCAACACTGCCATCCAATTCTTCCCTCCACATCCTCTACCAACTCCTGGTTTCCTCTCTACCTTCAGACAAAATGAATGTCAAATTTTTCACTAAATTGTCTTAAATTTTCACTTTGAACAATTTTTGCGGTCAAGGCAGTTAATTGTAACTTGTTGTCAAAGTATATATGTTTTGAATAAACTTGTTGTTTATATCATTTTTAAGTTCGATTAAGCAACCTAATATATCACTATTTACACTTTTACGTGAATTTCATTTCTCACTCACTACACCTGTGGCTACATTGAAAAATATGTAGCCCCCTCTGCAGTAGAGAATACAATATATTTATTATTAATCAGTTAATTAAAATTACGTGTGTTAACAAAGGGATTCACTTTATAATTTAAAGCAAACAAAATATGGCAAGTCAAATAATTAAAGAATGTATTTTTATATCCAAACAAGAATAAGGAAACTTAATTCAAGAGAATTAGGTTGAAATTCACCTGGTTAGAGGCATAAATATCTGATTTTAGAAAAATTACTGTCTCAGATATTTTGTACAGTTAGAATGCCACACGTATTGATCGTACCAAGCTATATTGTCCACTAAATGGAACCTTCTCATTTATCTTTGGATACAATTATATGTTGGTTTTTTTTTTAACACGGCATCATTTTTATAATGTTTTATTTTAAATCGATTGATTTTCAAAATATGATATATTCAAAAATCTTATGCTTAAATTTAGTTGAGGTTTTAAAAGCTGGGAAATTAAAAAAAACATATGCTTAATTTGGTTGAATTTAAAAATACGAGCGATTAAAAATAATTCTATTTTTATTTTATCATTGTAGTGCTCATTTAAAGTATGTGTTCATTGATATAACCCAATGTGTGTAGCTATTTTTTTGGGATGCCAAGTTTCACATGCATCTATTTCACTCGTATTCGTAACCTGTAATATAGGCGGTAGGGTAATTGACTAAGTTAATTTCTAGATACATGTTATTATTATCTTTTTAAGTGAATATCAGATGTCCCATTTAAATAATCAATACTTAATTTTAGACTCAAACATAGAGCTTAGCTTGGATACGCATGTATACCACACAAAAATACGAGGTTGAGCAAAGTAGGTATTTCTGTTTGTGGTCCACACAATGGTTGTATATGGTTAGGAAGGGAACAACCACAAATGGCCCCAGTACCGCAGCTCAGCTTATTAAATGCAGAGTCATTAAACCGAAAGTTTCCAAGCTTATACGAACCAAATCAACTATTCGAGTGTTGTGCGGTAATTTTAATAGTATACGCTCAGTAGCTCATGCATCTGTCACTGTTCAAGCTGGAAAATACTCGGATTTTCAATAGCTACGGATGACCGCTATAAAAATAAACGGTGGCTATTCATGAATTATCTCTTACACACTACAGCCTCATTAATTAACATATTATTGGCGTTAATCGGTGATATGGGCGCTATTATATCTGGGTTCCCGATGTCGTTAAATGTGTTTGAGGTCTCTAATGAAGAGGTCTTGAACAATAGTCTACATTTCATAAAACTGTCAATTTTTCACCCGGTTACAATGAATAATTTTAGCTCTATAACCTAATGTGAAAGTAAAAATGGGTGATTGGTTCGTATATAAACGTGTGTTTTTATTGTTGTTTACCCCCTCAGGTATTATTACACGTCTAGGTCAAGGAAGAATAAGGTAGACATTAAGATAAGTATAACAGGAATTGCGTAAAGGGTTATCGGAAATCCCTTTAGGATAAAACTGCCATCAGTGAAGCAGCACGGGATCCAAACCCTTACCTCCACATCACCAGAAAAACGTTATAAATGAGTTTAAAATTAATTCTTTTTTCCCATAAATGTGGATAAATTGTGTTTCTAAATTTCATAATTAACTCTCAAATACCAATTAAAAATTGAATTTCTATCATACACACACAGATAATAAGGTGTATGGTTATAAAACAAACAAATATTGAAACACATGAGAAAAAATTATAGAATAACTGTTAGATACTTTCTTATCGTAAAATGCTATTCTTTCTTGTAAAAAATATATGAACAGATGCGTACAACAAGAACAACAAAACAAGACTTTATTTTAAATAGGTAAATATTTGCTTGAAATAAATTAAAAAACAACACACAGCGAAAAAATACAGACCATTTTATGAACATTGTTTAACATTTACCATACCTAATTTCCTGTGATTATCATAATCATCAACTATAATTATGCATACAACTAAACCCTTTAAATATTTTCTAGCAGTTTGACTCGTTTTTCTCACGGTTAAGCAGAACCAAAAGTTTAACAAATTTGAACGTTCAAAATCCGGTAACCCACTCTATTTTATAGTTATTCTTTGTACAATCCTGAGCGAATGACACTAAAATAAACTAAATATTGATAAAAAATATTACCTTATCCACAAGCAAACGCGATCCATTAACAAAACTATATTTACCTAAGAAAAAATTATAGAATAAGAAAATCGAGCAAATAGACATTGTTATAGAAATATGCTCGAATAAAGAGCATCACAGTTTACCAAAGAATTTAAATAAGTAATATCTATGTCACAGAAACCTATTGAGTGAAAAGAATCATGGTTTTCCAAAGAGAATCACGGTTTAACGAACATTGTCACCAGAATTTGTTTATTTTAATTGTTACGTCACTACTAGATGGTGCTAGTATATCCCTATATTTTTTGCTTGCTATCACAACGCTAATGGATCATATTTAAGATAAGATCTAGTTTTTATATTCGTTTGCCTATACACACTTAAATTTTCTACCATATTGAGACGTATTTATTTTCTATTAAATATTTATCGCCTCCTATTTTTAAGTTCAAAACTTTCCATCTTTAATGGTTACTGTGGAATGTTCGTTTTAAATTTTCTTCCATACCGAAAAGAATATATTTTATAATAATTTTGGAAATATTTTGATTTCAGTGGCCAGATTTTCATTTAATAAATGATTTATGTGATAATGTCATATGGTTTATTTACGTGCTTGACAAATTTAAAATTTAAACAACATTAGTAGTGTTTTATATTATCTATCAATTTTGAACTAATTCATTTCCTGGGCTTCAGTTTTGAAATCGGACATGTTCAAACTTCATTCGGCTATCCGAGAAGGTCTATTGACTTATATGTCAAACTTCCATTTTATTTTACACCAAAAAAGTATTTTTAAATTAGTTTTAAGAATATAGAAGGGACATCCCTTCCCCATTTACTGCTTCTTCATGTTGAAATTTAAATAACAGACCCTAATAATTGTTTGGGTTAGTTTTTCATATCTGACTGACAAATTTCAATCTTCTACCACAGTGAAAAAAAAATATGAGTGTAGTTTTGTGAATTTTGAAAGACCCCATTTTAGCATCCCCCTTTCTAAATAACAAATACTTACCAATTATTTTTTATGGGAGTATTCCCTCTACAGTCCTGGCTAATTTCAATTTTTTGTCTCACCTAAAAAATTTATTTTTAACTAACTTATTTCCCTTCCTATTTACTCAATTTAAAATCTAAATCTTTTTATGGTTATTTGGAGTGGTCTCTATACTTTCTTGCTGAATTTCAGTTTTGCTTCACACTGGAAAGTTTTTTACTAAGCTTATTAATTTTTTTTTATTTTAAACACACCCACCCTTTTTCTCTAATTCACTCTCAGAAATTTCAAATTTTAAATTTATTTGGCAATGTGGAGATGTCTTTCTACCCTTTTGCCAAATTTTAATTTTCCACCTCATTTTAAAAGGGTTTTTAAACAGATCAACCCCCCCAACCCCCCACAATTTCCATAGTCTGATTTTGGAATCTCCCAATTTTAGATTTATAAAGGTGTATGGGGCAGTCGCGCTAGATTCCTACAAAGCAAAATTTCACGTTTCCGTACCCAGGTGTTAGGGAAATACGGTGATTAGTTAGTCGGTGAAACATACACTTTTCTGCCCCTCTTCACCCTTTTAGGGGATGAAATTTGAAAAACCTTAAAAAAAAAGTCTCGCCTAGCTCTAGAAATAAACCTTCATTATATATTTCAAGGTTCTATGTCCGCTCTTTCAAAAGATACATTTGTGAATTTCTAAAATTTTCGACCCACCTTTCTCGCTCCATCGAGGTCAAATTTCGCAAAGCCTCATCTTCTTTGATGCCAAGGTCCTAAAAGGAACATTCATGTAAAATTTATAAATTTTCCAGGCCCTTGGTTTAAGGAAATAGGACGGTTAGTGTATGATTTAGCGAGTTTTGTATTTTATCTATGTAAATAATCAAGCTATATTAAAAATAATAATAAAATTATTACTAAATAGTTTGTTGAAATTCTTAAAGTAACATAATTATACTTTAAAAATTGAATGATATCTCACCTCTATTAATTAATTAATTAATTAATTAATTAATAGTTATAATATTTCCAAACCAACTATAATTCGTAATAAGTGGAACACATATTTGTATTTTTATTTACACTGATACAAAAGTCACAACAAATTAAATCTACCTATTAATAAATATTTAAATTTTATCACCTTTTATTTCTTAGAATTAATAGATCAAGTATTCAACACACAAAAACTACGCTTAAAAAATATAACTAATTGTCAAATAAATTATTTTAAACCTTATTAATTTTAGGTATGTTAAATTTATTTGTTAACAAATCAGTATTAAAATCATGAGTATGGCAGCATTAGATGACCATCTTTTTAAATGAAGACAAAAAGTGGTCATCAAATTCCAGGACACTCTTGAAAGATATTCAACAACTGTTGATATCACCATGTGAAGAAAATTAAACTATGTTTCTACCGGAGAAATATTTGATTTATTTTGAAAAAAAAAATTGCTATAAAAACAGCAAAAAAATTACCTTTTATCGCTTCCCCCACACCTCCCACCTCAAGAACGTAGAATTTCATGTTCACTTAGTCTGGTTTGCGCAAGACCAGAATATCAAGACTCAAACCTGGTCGGATACACTGAGGATGAATTTTCCTAGATTGTTTCCCTCTCTTCCACCACAAAAGTGCGGGCACATTTCTTCTAAAATTCTACCTTCTCCATTCCCAACTCTTCTAGCTATATCAATGTAAGCATGTAACCTGAGAGGTTAACAAAACATAGTCAAGACGACGTAAATGAGAATATTCCACCGAAGTTGAAACGTCCAGTTATGACCGTATGGAGTAGAAAAGGAGGGTATAGCTGGAGGAACTTTCATATACAGCTCCTCATCTTCCTCACCTCATGCCTTCCTCATGGTATCCCAGAATTCACCGCGAACACGACGCCTATCTATATCGGCTTGAAGTGCATGGAGTACGTTTTCCACGCCCACGGTCCTACAGTCTGTTGGGTGCAATGTGTCAAATTTGGCGTGGTCTGGTCTGATTGGATGAAACAGGGTGGGAGGAGGGGCCTTCAAGTCTAAGTATATACTTGAACAACCCCCCCTCCAAACCAATTTTTCTTTTTGATACATGACTCACCGGCTTGTAGATATTTTCAGTAGTTGATTGATATACTGACTATGTAAGTTCATGTGATGTTAGCTATACTCTCCCCACTCCCCTCTCCAATAAGCTGTCAGGGGTACCCACTACAGTGGTCACATGGTCTAATAAAACTTTTCTCTAGCGGGGAGATCTCAGCTAGAATCTCGGTAAAGTGTTGTGAGGGTATTTATTCCTAAATGTATTTACACGTCTTACAAACAAACATTCGGGTGCATTTCCTCTAAATTTAACCTTCGTCATACCTAACACATGGGTGTAGTTCATAATGCACGTGCCTATAGCCCTAACGGGTAGTATAACGAGAGCAAAAAAAAGTTCCTAATCTATTTATATCGTCCAGTCCCAAACGATACAAATCTCTCTCTTTGTAGTAATACGTGAATATAAAATTTTATTTAATATCTGGCCCATTGTTGTTCCATGCGTTAATTTTCCATTGACATCTCATTTTAATAATGTAGATTGGAAATTCAACTATCCTTGGAAATATAATTATACCTATTGTAATTTTAATCCAAAAATAAAAGTGGCATTTCGTCAATTCTCAATGTCAAATAATTATTTTATTACCTGACATAAAACAATCCACTTGTCAACCTAAGATCAGATAAAGTGCGTTAAAATAATTTTTACAGTTGTTTATTTTGTTTATATTTTGTTTCATTTTGAAATGCATTAGTTAAAACGTAGCTCTCTTAGTTATTAGATTACGTCACCTGTTGACAGATTGTTATTTTTTACTTGAAATGTGGCTATTTATAGTAAATTGTTTAACCTCATTAGTGTGATTAGTTCATATGCGTCCAACATGAAAGGTTAGTGAGATGTGGTGACCAAAAATAAATATAAATTAAAAAGGGTTAATTTTTATTTATACTTTCAACGTGTAATACTATTGGCCCTGGCTATACGCGTTTATATTTATTCAATATTATTTACAATATTCGATAGTACATTCTATTTATAGAGAATGACCGTTTTTATTAGCTATAAAACTTGTTTCGCAATTCACTCAAATACGCCAGATGTGGCTGGATTAATTGTTCAGAATTTTAAATCCAAATCACTTGGAGAACCAGATCAAAGAAGATACATCGCTAGACTCTGGTTTCAAAAATGTTTCTGCCAAATCTCGTTAAAATTGATTAAATCATTTGTTTCAGTAAAATCACGGAACAGTCAGAATGATAAAATGCCAAACGGTCGAGTTAATTCAGTACCTCTATCCACTCAGTGAATATTACTGATAAAATAATTATATGTGATCAGATTTAGTCTCCAAAAAATATGTTTGTTTTTTCTTAAGACCCTAATATTATCTGAGCTGACTGATTACAGCCTGATCTAATCTTGTTTTTAAGAACCTTGGCCTACCACACATTCAGGTTATAAACTTATCTACTAATCACGCTAATGGGTTGAGGCAGGTTATATTTGTAGGAAGTGTATCCACTTTTGCGTGGAGGGATAGTGGAAAACTATTTTGAAAAATAAAACACTCTCATTACTCCTGAACGAGATTCGAACCTCAATCCCACCATCATCAGTTGTTTAGTCTATTGCGAGAGTAGCGCCTAAGACAATGTGGCCACCAAAGCATGTCTTTAATATATTGTTAAATGCAACATGGTGTAATACATCAAAGTCCACTTACCGATACTCTGGTATGAAAATATTTCCAATAACCTTTATTTTAGCTTTAAATATAATTTATTATTGTAATGTCATTTACTTAAGTATTTTCTGTATATCCATATTTTTTCATTCTTAATATTTGGTCACATGGATTCCCCCTTCTTTGAAACCACGCTCGATTTTTATTGGGGCAAATAATGATTTCTTTGTTGAGTGGCCATTTTCTGAACTAGTTTAACATGATTGTATAATTTTTATAATAAATATATTATTTTGTTTTACCAGCGCCATCTATATTATGAAGACCGATTGCTGAACTAAGTGATAGACGTTCTGTTTTCATGAAGAAGTTACACAAGAGGTGCATTTGACTGTCAAGTGTTTAATTTTAGTATTCTAATCCTAAAAATAAATGTTATTTTTATTTTATTAGTTTATTTAAACAAGATATTTTAAATTTATAATGTTTTTAATGTTGTTTATCCAATATATTAATTCTTGGATATCTTACCAAGAATTATTATTTCTTGTGTGTGTATGCTTCTTAATAGAAATCATTCCAAATTTTTCCAAATATATATTTTGAAACACTGTTTTAAATAATTTGTGGTAGTTTGTTTTGCTTCTGAAAATGGATAGGAAGGGAAATAGCAACTGATATTTAAAAACATTAATTAACTGTTAATTAATTGCCTTTAAATGTTCTAAGTGAGTATAAAGTGAAGCCAAGTCCTCAAGTGATATTTATACATATTTATTTGCAGAAAGTTGAAGATATAAAGGACAGAATGTGGCTTAACGTTTCTTACTTGGGCCTCATTATCCCCTTAATCCTGAAGAAATAACATTGAGGTAAGATCTGGACTTTCTTTTAATTAACAAAATTTTTATCATCCACCAATATTTTGGCATAACTAATGAAAGGAGAATTTTCTTACAACGCTTCAATATATCATATTGTTAGATTCATTAAACCAACATTTTTTCATAAAAATTTAAATTTGAGCAACGATATAAGAAGATTAATTATAAGTATTCTTAATACAAAAATAATATGGTCTGATGTAGATATTATTTTTCAAGCTAATCAACCAATTTAATTCAATTATAAAAAATATTTTCTTTATTTATTTTAGTTTATGTAAATTTAATATTTGTAACATATAATTTATTATTTTCCTTAAATATTTTTATTACAATTTTAATATTGTACTTAGTAAAGCATGCATTAAGTATGGATTTTTTTAACAGCTTTGAATTAATATGGAATAATGACCTTGAATATTGTTTATTTGTGTTTAATATTTTTATTTTTGTGTTGCACATTTCCACCCCTCTTAAGGTATGAGACAGTGTTGTGTCTTTTATTACCATTGTTTCCCCACGTGATCGTAGCAAGATCTATTTGAATAGATGTAGTCATGAGACCGTCGGAGCTAGATGAGGAAGAGTAAGATTTTTATATTCTATTAAGAAGAATGCTTGGGAGTGGCACCCACATTATAGGTAAGATAAAAACCATATAAAATACCATCACACTTCGTAAAGTAGTTGTACAAGAATACTATACAGAATGTTCGAAAACTCATAGCTCAAACTTCATATATAGCTTCATTGAACCAAAAGTAATACAAAATCCCTATCTAATTACATCCGGAAACCTATGCTAATACCATTAAATTGTGTCCAAGATTTCGGCGTGTAGCGCCGGGAGAGCAAAGCTGTGCAAGCATGCGTGTACAACCGGTTGCATAGGTATCAGGCGTGCGGTACTGCACATGTAATAATGGCAAGCACTTTCTGTGATGTAGGACCGTTAATAATGACCCTCAGAATGTATACGCATTTATAAATGGACTGGAGTGTTGTTTACTATTAATTGTGATACATTTTGCTGCCGTGCTCCGAAATGTAGAGGTGTGTAATACCACGCATTAAACTCCTATGCAATTTGTTGTACAAGCATGCTTGAACAGCTTTGCTCTCCCGGTACTGTACACCAAAACATTGAACACAATTTAATGTTATTAGCATTGCTTTTCGAATGTAAGTGTATAAGGATTTTATACTACGTTTGGTTCAAACAAGCTATATGTGAAGTTTGGGCTATGAATTTCCAAACACCCTGAGGTATATATATAAAAATATAAACTTGTATATTTTATTAAATTTGCTATGCCTTTTCCCTTACAAATACACTCTAGTTACAGTCGTTGAATCAATTTGAAAAATAAAAATTGTAGAGTTATCCATGTGTTTTTTTAAATTCTATAACAACGCTGCATTTACAGAATATTTTTTTTTACCTTCCTCGATTTATTGAAATAACGATAGAGACATCAATGTTGAACCTTGATGTTTTTCATTCATGTTCCATCCCTACATTAAAAGGCTTAGCTTTTTTCCTACTCCCCTATTTTTACTGCCTAAAGTACCAAGCAGGCAGGCAAAGAGGATCTATTCGTTATTATTTTATTTTTTTTAGTTCACCCCTTCAATCGTTCTTGTTCCTTTAGGCTAGAGATCGCTACTGGTAAATTTCTCTGTTGCTCATTAAAGTGATGCGAGAAAGTGAGATGATGGCTTCCCCCTCATTACCGCATGGTAGGGCATAGCCCTGTATATGCTGATATGTTGGGGGAGTGGGTGGATGGGGCTACTGTCTGCCCTATCCATGCCCATGTTCTGACTCAATGAACTGTTTCTGATGGAAATGAAGCGTGGACGAATTTGTTGGATTAGGTATCACTCTCAGCTGCCAGGGTGCTGGAAGCCATTATTTACCTTGCATATACAACGCGAATAGCTGAGGAAATGTGTGGACTATGTCACATCAAAGACTCAATCATGTGTAGAGGAGGATTCTGGTAGGAAGGTACGTTTAGATAATCAGGGTGGTCACTTAAAACATAAAATAAAATTTTATTATAATTCCTGGCTTTTCTGTTAAAAAAAATTTTGTTTCCAGTTTTTTACTAAAGATACTTTTCTATGGTTGTGAAACTGTGAGCAAATGATTTCGAATGAAAATAATTTTTAAATGTGTGTTGAGTGACTGGGAAGTTTTGAAAACTGGATTCTTCTAGAAGCCATATGGAGTGGTCTTCTCCAAGCAAATTTTTGAAAATATGATGCCTTTAAAGATATTTGATGTAGGCTTCGATTAGTTTAGCCACATATTTGAATACGGACTATTACTTAAATAGACTACGACACCAGGAACTGGAAAGTTAATTGCCACAGTTACAAAAATATACCATCTATCTCTAGATTGAGCTAGTTCTATCTAGTCCACCTCATTACACCCTATCTTTATCTTGAGCTAGTTCTATCTAGTCCACATCATTACACCCTATCTTTATCTTGAGCTAGTTCTATCTAGTCCACCTCACTACACCCTATCTCTATCTTGAGCTAGTTCTATCAAGTCCACCTCATTACACCCTATCTTTATCTTGAGCTAGTTCTATCCAGTCCACCTCATTACACCCTATCCCTCTATCTTGAGCTAGTTCTATACAGTCCACCTCATTACACCCTATCTTTATCTTGAGCTAGTTCTATCCAGTCCACCTCATTACACCCTATCTCTATCTTGAGATAGCGCTATCTAGTCCACCTCATTACACTCTATTTATATCTTGAGCTAGTTCTATCCAGTCCACCCCATTACACCCTATCTCTATCTTGAGATAGTTCTATCAAGTCCACCCCATTACACCCTATCCCTATCTTGAGTTCGTAATATCCAGTCCACTTCATTGCACCCCATACCTATCTTGAGCTAGTTCTATCCAGTCTACCTCATTATACACTATCCCTATCTTGAGCTAGTTCTATCCAATCCACCACAATCACTTTCAGGTATGTTCTAATATTTTCAAATTCCCTTAAACGACTAAATTCTTATCATTTTCCCCAGGCTTTTCCTCAAGGTTAAAGATTCAAGCATAATTCCCAGTTTTTCTGATTAGTGCCAACCTTGTTGATACAATACTTTATCAAATATAAATATATCTCATATTTAGCAGTCAACAGTGATATCGTGGTAAAAATTATTTCGTATCTATAAAAATAAACCGTTTCAAATCACATGAAATTAGGTATACATTTTTAAAAATTGCTTTAGTAACATTTTAAACTGTTCCTATTCAATTCTAACTGTAGCTATACACCATTCAGTTCAAAACAAGCCCCCCGTCATTTTTACTTTCTCTCTATCTTACAGGTAGAGAAAGTATGGTGATCGTCAAAAAAATCGAACTCGAGATTTTGATGAATTTTG